>JAQGBI010001490.1:0-10063 GCA_034698325.1 Sminthurinus elegans
AATCGACTTATAAGTTTCCCGCCACATATGTCTTTACACATAAATTCAAATTTAATTAATTATTTTAAAATACTTCCGATTAAGTTAGAGACTTGAAATTTTCAGGGTAGTTAGTCCTGGACCTGAAGTATATGAATTTATAAATAACTCATTTTTTATCCAAAATGCTCGATCCACATTTTTCCTAAACTTTGGTCCATATGTATAGAGAATGGAGAATGGAGAATGGAGAGAAACGCTTTTATCTGTTTACTCACACTATAGCTTCAGTTTCAGCTTCTGGTTTCTGGTTTCTTGCTGTGATGTTGTGATATTTGAAGCTACATCTTTTCTCAAAAAAGTCTCAAATCAACATCAACACAAAACACAGATATTGAGGTCAAGTAAATAGTTTTGGGTTGGGATTATCATTGTTCATTGTGAAAAAACTACACCAAGCATACAACGCAAAAAAGGAGAAAGTTGAGTCAAAAGAGTTGTTTCGTCCCTGTAAACAGTTAAAGCTATAGCCGAATAAAACCTTTCAAAAAAATTGTAAACACTTTTCACGAATCAAAATCAATATCAAAAATAAAATAAAATCATTTGGCTTTTACAGCATCTCGTACATATATTTTGCTTACCTTTTCCTTTTGTCTTTTGGCAATAAATTTGGATGAGTCAAAATGCTTGTCCGTGATTTTTATTTCAAAATCATCATGAATTTTACATGGTACTTGGTGGACACCGGAAAATGAAACCTGATCATTGATCAGTGATCATTCTGTTGGATTAGGCATGTATAGTTAATAGCTCCATCTGGAGTCTCCCGCTCAATTATACATTATCCTTGAAATTAGATCAACTATCAACATTTAACATTCAGCATCAACTATAAAAGCTCACTGCTCTCAATTCCTGTCTTTCACTCGACAGTTGAAGGAATTTCTCCTCGTTTCTTATTCCTTATTCCCTTTAAATAAATCTTGAAACCCTCATTTTCAATGTACATATTTTCTTATGAAATCAACCCGATTCAGTCTCAGTCAAAAAGGATTGCCTAGAGACTGGAGACTGGAGACAATGGATAAATACCATACCTCATGACAAAGGTTATAGACATAGTTTCAACTTGTTCCTTTTCTTAAATGGCAATTTAATTAAATTCGTACATTTTTAATTTATTACCAAGTTTTCATTTTGAGTCGGGTTTTGGTTTTGGTTTTGGTCCTCTTCTTTGTTTTGTTTGTCTGGTCTAAGAAAAGCAAGAGAGGAATGGAAAATGGAGTAGAAATACAAAGAGTTTACAGAGACAAGGATCAAATAATTATTCTGAATTTCCAGAGCTTTTGTTTGTCAACTTTCCCTTTCTCCAATTCCTAATCTTCCTTGTTCATAAAATAGAATGGTCGACTTCTCCGGTTCTCCATCTTGTTTTTGAACAGACTTATGCTTGTAGCTTGTACCAATGATATTACGATTACTAGTACGATTGTGAATTCACATTGGATTTACAGTTGTACACTACAGTTTAGTGTGGAGTGTGGAGCAAAGTCATCTTCAGTTTTCTCCAGACTGGAGAATATACAAAATTAAAACTGGAAAGTGGAAAGTGGAAAGTGGAGAATAGAGAATAGAGAGAATGTTGCAGTTGAGCCGAGCCGTCCAGTCTACATTTCATACATATCATTCTGTATGTATGCAATCCTTTTAAGATTCAAATAATTCATATTGATTCTTCATAATTAAAACAACTTTCTCATTCTCCACGGATTATTATGACTATGACTACGATTACTATTATGGAGTATTATCATTATCCGTATTATTCTTGGTTATTTGACGCTGAATCCTTGGTTCGTTTCTAGTTTCTAGCGTAACTAATTCAGACTCTGTCCAACATATTTTTTACATCTCTCTGTTTTACGTTCTGCATCCATTCTTTATCCACGGCTCAGTAAATGTGGCTCGTCTTTCAAAATATCTATTTGAGTTTTGGTCCACAGTTGCCTCATAATACATTTACTAATAAACGGACGAATTTCCAAGAATAACAATTTCTGTCTTGAATCTTAAACCTAAGAAATCTAAGAAATTAGAATAGATGGAAAATTCAAAAGACAGTCGTTAAATTTTGCATCCTGATCTATTCCTGTTTCTAAAGAACGTGAAAGATTAGCAGAATCCACCTGAATCTTGAATCCAGACTTAAAATTTGTATCAAAAATGTTGTATTTTGTAATTGTAAAAATGCTCACCGTGGTAGATGTAAAATTTTACCAGTAACCTTGAAATATTATGATACTCCCCCAGGTGTTAACACAGCTTTTGAAGAAGCACAAAAAGGTATATTGAAAATCGAAAGTTGGTATGCATCAAAAGAACCTTGTGTAAAATATCTACTACGTTTTCATGGCAGAAGAAAAGAACTGGAACTGGAAATGATGGAGAAGTAGAGAAGTACCACTAATGAAACTGTCGAAAATAAAATGGAATAGACTTGAAATGCTCCTTTTTTATTATATTCCTCCTCAAAAAAAGTGCCGAGTGCGGAGTGTGGTTACATCAACCTAGGTATAGTGCTGTAAGGATGACACGGGATGCTAAACCAAGGGAATTTTATTAGTGTGAGCAAAGACGTCATTTAAGTATTGAGCGTAGAGTCTTGAGTCTAGAGTACAGAGTATACGCTTAACGTTTAACGTTCCTCTCCCTCCTCACATTACCACTAATTTACTAACATTTATCGATTCTCTTGACTTTTAACGACTCGTAATTACCAATTAATGATTCCACTTTCAGTGAAATCAGGTTGGAGAATGGAGTCATATTTACTTATGTATAGCCTCTTTGATCTAGGTACAGATTGGTTTCTCGTTCCCTGTTCCCTGTTCCTTGAGATGGGTTGGTTTGGTTCGGTTTTGGTTCCATTATGTGGGCTTAAAAACTCTTCAACGTTTTCTCACGCTACTACTTTTACTACACAGTACTCCTGAGTCTTTTATACTTTCTTCTCATTTTCTTTTTTCTTCATCTTATAACACACTGCGATTGGCCATTCAAATTCTCGCATTTCTAGTTTCACACTGGCACTGTCCAAAAAAAATACTTCCAAACTTCCAGACTTCCAGACCACACAATAAATTTAAATTTGGATTCTAGATTCTAGATTCTGGATTCTAGGATCCAGAATACTTATTATGAAAACAGATAACATTCATTTATTTAATTCACTGATGAAAAAACTTGCCTATTCCCTGGTCGATTAAGCTAGGTGAGGAAAATGTATAAAAATGGGAAAGAATACCTACAAAAAAACGCTCCATAAACCTTGCACGTTCAACATATATATCTTTCCCATTTTTCTTTTTTATTCTATCCATCAAGTCACATGTTGATGCTGATGTGGAGGTTAAGTAAATCAACGTCTTCCAACTGATTTAAACGTATAAATTTGTTTATACGTAGCGGGAAATTTGGTTTGGTTTTAGTTTTTTTGAACGTGTAATAAAAATTCTTTGCAGTTTAACTTCTTTAAAAACTTCTTATAAGGCTATTAATCACATGTGTATATTTCATAATGATAACAATAATTTCGTTTAAAATGTTGTGAGCTTTATATTTACAGTAGTTGCGGTTAAATTAAATAAATTTTATTACACGTTACATAATATACAAAGATTATATTTGATATTTGAAGTTACTTGTCTCTTTTTCATCTATAAATGTTTCAGGTAAAAATGATGAGGATTTCCTAGTCAGAAAAGCAAAGATATTGTCTACATAATTTGAAAAGTCATCCAAGAATTCCAGATTCCAGATTCCAGGCCATCACAAAGTTATTATATGTACGTTATTGTAGATCCCATTGTCTTTTTAGTTTTGGTTTTAGTTTTGATTCCTGGTGCTATGAAATAATTTTGTGGAATTCAAGAATTCAATTCCAGAAATATATTTTAATTGTGCGGATGGAGTATGGAGAGTAGGCGTTAGAGTGCAAAACTATGCCACAATTCGAATTCCAATTCCAATTCTTGACGCTTCTTGAATCTTGAATCCAGGTATCATACAGTATTTATGCGTAATCTTTATAATGTATAAGTATGGCTACTTCAAGAAGTATGTAAATTCATACATATTTCCCTCTCTCTCTTTCTCTCTCTCTCTCTCTCTCTCTCTCTCTCTTTCCACATTCATTAATCTCTAATCTCTAGTCAGATGCAAAATAAATGGTAGTGGTGGTGGAAATATAGAATATCTATAAACATTTTATCTATTTCCTTACATATCCACTTGATACTTGATACTTGGACGCTTTTAGCAAGCCGATAAAGTTAAAGTCCAAGTTGAAGATGAATTTCAATGTGGAAGAGAAACATGAGCAATGGAGAAAAGGATAAGTAGAAAGTAGAAACGAAAACGAGGAATCCGAGTTCCCAGTTGGCTCTTCTTAACTGATTATGTTACTTTCTTGGATTTTCACTTCTTTCCCTCTCTCTCTCTCTCTCTCTCTCTCCTTTGGAGCATCTTCTAAAATAATTCTCAGTTTTCATGGTGTTGGTCTGGAGTCTCAACCATATATAGCTAGCCAGCTATCTATTCTACCATTTTCCTACTTTTCCTCTTTCCGATATTCATTATCTATGACCATTTTGTATATTTACGTAGATGTGGGAATTAAAGCCACTAACCCACTGTTTTAACCACAGCTTTGTCCTCGTTTCCATCCTTCCCTCTTTTCGGAGAATAAGAAAGAAGGGGAACTACAAACTACAACCAGTAACCAAAGCTACAAAACTAAAACTAAAACTAGTGGAACTATAGTACAAAGATGAGGATTTTCCTAAGAAATAACAATGTGGTTCTCTCTCTCTCTCTTTCTTTACATATATGAATGTACATTGTTGTATTCGTCATCTCTTGGATAGATGCTATGTACTATGACCGATAAAAAACAATGAGGATAAATTGAATCTATTTTCCTTCACAATCCAAGCCAAGCCAAACCAAACCAGAGTCAGAGTCAGCATCTTATTTCCCTCATTTGAAACATATTGTTATTAGACCAAGATCATTTCTTGCAAGAATTATGTAGATACTTATATTAAGCACAAAGGTGTAAAATATGGAATCGTCCATTAAATTTCCAAGCTCTACACTCTAAAGTCCAAACTCTACATTCTATACTGTACGTATACTCCTTAATCAAGAGTGAAAGCTGGAATACTTATTACAATATAATTTAAATAAGGAGCTAAACCTAAAGCTCTATCTGGAGGGAAACCACAAGGAAGGAGATTTTCATGTTACGTATTATTTAATAATGAGATTCTGTCTCTGGAGGCGAATTATAAATTATTTCGTCATCAACTGGAAACTGGAAACTGGAAAGCAACTCTGGAAAAGTCATGAGTCATGACCTAAAGTCACAACGGTTCAAAACTGTTATACAATAATATATAATAACATACGTATATGTATCCCTTTACTCATTACTTATGACTTATGAATTATGAATTATGAACCTTATGATTATGAAAAACCTTTTGTTGTATTACATATTTGAGGCTTCCGGTTCATCTCCATTTATCTTTAACTTTACAATTCCCTCTTTTTATGGCTCATAATCTTTAATGTTTTAATATTCTCAGGTGTAAAGTAATAACTTTACTTTTACGTATGTTTTTCATGATTAACTGAGTCTGAGTCCGACTATAATACAAAAAAATATATACAAATTTGGTCCATTTTTTACCTCCAATAAATTGAATCAGTCTACTGGTCAAATTATAACTAATGTTGCAATCTTATTACTTGTTTCTATATTAAAAAGTAACCTTTTTTTATTTCAACAAACCCCAATGAAAATATTTCATCAAATTCATTTTGTATTATAAATTATGTTGCAGGACTGTCATGCATAAGATACAACATAAATGATATCAAAGTACTTCTTTTACTTTCTTTCTACAAAAGCACCTACTTTAAAGAGTATTTGTTAAGCATTGTAAAGAATTCTGATTTTTCATACCTTTTTTGGAACAAAAGTTGATATTTATTTACACGGTTTTGATCTTGAGTTTGGTTTACCTTCCAAAATTTCAGGAAAATCAAAATCAAGAATCAGAAATGAGAAAATACCTATAATTTACAAAGTTTTAATGATCTCCATAAACATTACATACTACAAACTAAAAAGGACAATATACATGTACAATGTGCAATGTACAATGTACAAAAGTGAAAGCAATCTGATGGTTACATTTGGTATTTGGAATTTGATATTTTGTACTTTGGATTTCTTCATGCAAAACCAGGGCAAAGGGAAAACTTTTAAATCGAGGTTCAGTCGTTGTAATATTTTTGTTTTTAAGTACTCAATTAACTTGTGTTTTACGGCGGTGGGAGTGACGGGACGGTTCTGTTCTGTTCTGTATCTCCTATATCTATCGTACCCATCTCACGCTTCCCTTCCTTCTACTTGCACTCCCTGTAACTTTACTTGTTTGGAGCGCATCTCGAGACTTGAGATTTATTATTTGTGAGGAAGCGAGACAAATAAACTTGACTCTAAACTCGAGACTTGAGACTCGAGACTCTAGAAACTGGAGTGGTCCACTACTTTTCCTCTCTAGTTTCTACACAGAGAGAAAAGATACCGTAGTCATGACCCAACTGTACGAATACCATACGATTTACTTGCTGCCACGTGAAATTTTGACTGTTTTACAGTACATCACGTTAAATGAGCAGTGATTTTATGTGATTTGGAGTAAGAATCCAAATTTGGCAACACTGTATTGGGGCGATTCGAAACAACTTTTAACAGTATCTGTAGTTGGGTCATGACTACGTGATGCTTAACTCCAAATCACATACAAAATCGGTTTTTTCGTGTGATATCAAGTTAAATTCTATGTTATCATACTGTTAAATAAATTTTTTTTTCTGAGAGTGTAGTTTCTAGCGGAGAGGACAATAACAGAGTGTTAATTAATTAACCGTAAAGCATCTTTGTTGACTATTTCCTCTTTATTCCTCTGAATTGTTTCTCGTTATGGAACATTTCCATGTTTTGTAGCAGTATCCAGTATCCAACATACCACATACAATACAATATCCAGTTATCTTCCTTTGACTTTTATCCATGTCATTTTATTTTTAGCATGAGTAACCACAATCATGTCTTAATCCCTTTCATTACTATTGTATTGTGCATTGTACGTTCTACATATTGCTCCTTAGCCAGTTCATGTAGTAGAAACCACGACCTTCAAAAATTTTAGGTATTGAGTACTTTTCATAGATACAAACTGGAATGACTCAAAATTCCACGCAGCATATATATTCAGGTATCTAGTATTCTTTTCTGTTCATTCCTTAGTAGATCATGTGTCAATTTCTCCTATGGCGTAACCTGCACGTATCAAAACTTTTAGTTTCTCCGGCTTTTTTCTGATTTTGTGTTATATTTAGTAGTCTTCATCCTCCACTGTCTTACTTACTGGTAAATTCAAAACTTTGTTGCATGAATAAATGTGGGACTTGTACCAGGACCATTGCACCAGTGTTCAATCCTGCATCCTACATGCTGAGATGATTTGCAGCGTATTTTACCTCTCTTTTGACTCTTTTTGTTTTGATATTCTTGGTGTCTCAATTCTATGTAGATTCTGGATTCTAGAGTCTAGTTTCTAGATTCTAGATTCTAGAGTTGTGTACTCTTAATAACTTTTATGTTCTACAGCGTAACCGAGTATTCTCTAGGCTCCCGGCTCCAGACTCCAGACTATGTACTCTGTACACTTTTAACTCCAGCTTAGTTGCTTAGCTTCAGCCTCGGCACATTTTAATTTCCACGTATATGAACACGAACTCTGCATAAACTGTTTGGATTCTCTCTCTGTCTCTCTCTCTCTCTTTTACTCTGCTGGTTGCTGGTGCATCTTGGGGTTTTTGATTTCATTTACATATTCATCCTCAAACTACATACATACGTGTATCACGTATTATGTATCAAGAACCAGGAATGCAACCATGTAACTCTGCATCATAAAAACAGTAAAAGGAACTTACACAAATGCATTTTCACGTTACATATTTTATATAGGACATAAGACCAGGCTCAAAAGTACCAACAGTCTACACACAACAATTTTCCATGCTTATTGTACATGTAAAAATATCTACATATATGTATAGACATACATATTATATTATGGCATGCTCCAAGCTCCAAGAAATTACCAATATGAGGTTTGTTTGTTTGTTCGTGCTTGTAATCATTTACTTTGAACAGTGTACATATTGTGCACTCTGCTTTGTGTTTTGTGTGGGATGCAGAAATTATGCATTTACTTATGCTTGTGTGAGTAGTGAGTTGTGAGTAGAGAGTAGAGAGTAGAGAGTGCAGAGTAGAGTTGATACGGGATGAATCTCTCATTTTATACTTCTCTTACCAAAGCTGTAGAATCTAGAATCTAGAGTCTCCAGTCTGGAGGATTATGTAGCATGAAATTTGGTTGAAATGAATATTTCTCCATATGCACACATGAACTTTTTATCTTTCTGTGGAAATACGACACACGACTTAGGGATGAATATGGAATACGGACTATGGAATATGGAATATGGAAAGAGACCAAACATTTTACATTTTGCATTTTAGCAAGATAACTTTAGGAGCGATAACTTTTGACTATAACCGATTGACGCAGCATGAGGACTCAGAATTCAGGATTCAGGATGGTTCAAAAGTTTCTCCAGTAGAGGATTCTCAAAATTTTAATACAGATTGCATCACGGCAAAACATGTACAATGTAAAAAGTACAGTGCAAATTCAGCTCAGCTCAGCTCAGCTCATTTGTACCTTCTTCAGCGCAATGCTTTTGTTAACTATATGAATAGCGTGTGTCATATTCAGTTGCATAATGTATAATGCACAATGTACAATGATTAATTGCAGTGCCATTGTGTATATTTAATTTAAAAGACAAAAGTGGATTTGAGAAAATAGAAAACGGTAAAATACTCATTTACATGGCCTTTTTCTAAAACTAACGTACAGAACACTGACTTTTTTTCCTCTCTACTCTGATGTCCTTTTTGGTTGACGGTTGACGCTGAATGCTGAAACCGACGAGAGTTAAAAATATAAGGTGAAAGTTGTGTGTACGTAATTAAAGCTACTAAGAGAATTTTCTTAACTTACAAATGACACATAAGATTCTATGAACCATTAAATGCTGGAACTTTTTATGGTTCAAAAAAGTAAATAAGTTGTTCAAAATCCATTAGAAATTTCTGCTATTTACTGGCTAGTTTTATCCCTGTTACAATTTCAAAAAGGACCACTTCGAAATTTGTGAATTTCAATTGATCATAAAGCACAAAAAGGTAAACGTTTTAATTTTAAATGAAGTCACGACCAGACAATTTCAGTTCTTAATCTTTAAATTACAACTCAACTGAAAAAATCATCTAGATACTAGAAACATAAAACATAATTTATTTGCTGTATGCATATACTGTAGACAGCTAGAGAATTGTTACAAGTATACTTGTAACTTTCCAAACTTACTAACTTGTCAAACTTGTACTTACAAATTTTAAACTGTTCTGATCCATTCAATTCCTTTAGGCTTCTTTTGGATAGATTTGATAATAATTTTCCTGCTGTGATGAAATTTGAAATGTACTTTTTGGTCCTCGCAGACGACTCACAAATCACAAGTCACAACTCAAAATCTCACAACCGCCTTCTAGGCTTCACGCTCAATTTTCTGATAAACATAAAAGTAATGAATAAAGAATAAAAAGAATACCATAATACGTAATACGCTTTTCAGATTTTCTGATTATAATTTTGATTGTGTTTTTTTGCATCCTTAATGTTGACCAACAATCAGAGAGAGAGAGAGATTGAGATTGAGATAGAGATAGATATTTAATGCAAATTATGATGAAATAATATAAAGCACTATATTGCCCACACACTAAAAACTGGAAGGTAGGTTTTACGTTTTTACGAAAAGGTTAAAAAATCACGTTATTTTTACGTGTTTCAACGTAAATTTTACGTTG
>JAQGBI010001491.1:0-10061 GCA_034698325.1 Sminthurinus elegans
ATATACACAGACTACACACTCACTTTCTTTCCTGGCTCAACACCAAAAGTCAAATCTCGAAGAATTTTGGCAGTAGGTCTAGTGGGATACTGAAAAGCAACATGATCAAAGATGACGGATCCTTGAGAGTTTGTAATTCCTAGTCCAGCATGATTCGAAGTATCAATTTCAGGTTTCCGATCCAGTAAACGAAGTATACGACTTCCACTGATTTTTGCTGCAATTTTTTTTAAATCATTTTTAACTTGTTAGGATTTTTTTTAAAATGAAAACAAAGTTTTCATTAAAAGTGCAAGTAATACCTTTGTTGTAATTGGGAGCAAAGGCAAGAGTTTGGCCAACCTATAAATTTACCAGATCACAAGCATTGAATTTTACAAAGGAAAACTGGCTGCTATATTTTAAACTTTATTGTAGACATACCATCATTGTTCCAAAAATGAGGGATTCTGCAACTCTGTTTTCCCAAAAAATAAAATAAAAAGTAAGAATAATCAAATGTATACATACTATGTATGTAGTTATAAAAAAAAGTAAAAACTTACTTGAATACTTTTTGAAAGTCTACATTCTCGTGTCGGATTAAGTAAGCACCATAATACATGACAGCTGCGTAAGCAAATAGAGGCATGGATTGGGAAAACCCGAAAATAAACCCTCTAATATGTGCTCTCTTCAAAATCAATCTAATTCATATGAAAAAGAATATTCTCATCATTATACATAATTATGCATTCCTACAAAATACACACTTTAGGTTTTTATAACTATAAAGTGTGTGATTTATAAAACCAATTATTTAAATTTATTTACTTGTGCGGTCCCATGAGAGCATCAGAATACATATTTGCAAACGTTTTCTCTCGACATAAACTTGCAACAGTTCTGATGTTAGATACAGCTTGGACAGCCACCTGTACAAAGTATTGTTGTCAATATATAGAAGCCTTTAATCTCTCATTACCTTTGAAGTTGTTTCTTTTTTCATTCATGTATCAACTATATCGGGTAAAATATTATGGTATGAAGCTTAATAATATTTATTTTTATCCTTTAAAATGTACTTTGGAAGATTCTTCAATAGCATTTTTCTCTTCAATATTTTGTCCTGTGAGCAATCCACCTTGATAATATGTTGTGATCCCAACAATTGGAACAAAGGCCAATGCAACAGCTGCCAACTTTGGTAAATAGTACATTGAAAGTATGAGAGCCAAAACAATAGTTGATACAGATTGGACTAAAGATCCAATTCTACTTCCTGTAGCCCCTTGTACTGAAGCGGCATCACCCGCTAAACGAGCACACAAAGCCCCAATTGAATTATGAGGATTGTCATACCATCCTGGTTCTTGTCTCAACATTGCCGCAAACGTCATTTTTCTATTATTACATTAAAAGTAGAAGCGCTTATATTTTTCATCACTATACATCATTAGTCATTATATTCTTCCTATTTATTGCATTCAGAGTATATAGAAATATCATAATCACCTGAGTCTGGAGGTCAGAGCTTCTCCAGCATAACTAAATGCCAACATCTGTAAAAACATACTTCCACCAGCCACAAGTCCAACAATTAGAAACATGATGGCGTATGTATTTGCTTGATTTTGTGCTTTATCGAGGTCTTGATCCGCCAAAACACCAAGAAAGTCTCCAAAGATGACTGCATAGAATGGTAAAATGCACCCTTGAATTATAGAACTTATCAATCCAGCTAAAATCCACTTCCATTCTGGCATGTTCATCATCATGAGACGTTTTAGTGGAGCCTGCTTTGCCAACTCTTTCTCTGAAAGTAAATCTTCAGCCACAATCGGTACAATTTGTCCACTTTCTTCGTCGTCCATTTCTTCTGGAATACTTTTCCTAGTGGACAATCGACGTTGACCGTTGTCATTCACATCTGATTCTACCAACTCCTCAGAACCTCCTTGACCTCCTTGATTCATTTGAGAAGTGACCAGTTGATAATAAAGTCCTTTGTTGGCCAATAGCTGCTCATGGGTCCCTTTCTCCACAACTTTCCCATCATTGATTGAAACGACAACGTCCGCTGCACGAATCGTGGATAATCTGTGTGCAACAATCAATGTTGTTCTTCCTTTACGAGCTTTGTCCAGTGCCTTTTGAACTGTGACATTATTCAATTCCAAATTATACATTGCATTCTGAATTTGAGAATAACATTTTGTATGTATTTGACATATTATTCTGAATTCTAAATCTTGATTTTTTTACCTATAGATTCCGATTGAGTATCAAGAGCACTTGTAGCTGTGAAATAAAAACATTTATTTGCACACCATATTATATTGTATTTTCATATATTATACAGTTACTTGAATGTTTAGCACAGGATTGTCTTTTTTACCTTCATCTAAAAGAAGAATGGAAGGATTTCTAACAAGAGCTCGTGCAATAGCAATACGTTGCTTTTGTCCTCCTGAAAGCTGAGCCCCTCGATCTCCAACCAAAGTATTGTAGCCATTAGGGAGTTTGGCGATAAACTTGTGGGCATGTGACTGACGACAAGCTTCTTCAACTTCCTGCTGAGTTACTCCTTCCCGTCCATAACGAATATTTTCCAAAATTGATGTATTAAATAGAATCGGCTCTATACAAATATTCAAATGGATTATTTTCTAAGCATTTCTTGATTTGCATATTAAACTTATTCCATAAATATTTTATGCTGTAAAGGCACAATGTAAAATGTCAAATTACCTTGAGAAACGACTCCAATTTGATCACGAAGCCAACCCAAATTCAAGTTCTTCAGTTCCGTTCCGTCTAAATAAATCTGCAGTTCAAAATATTTGCACAAAATTATTGATTTTAACATGCCATGCTTTAGTGTATCTTCTGTTGTTTTTTCTTTTTTACATCTAAATCATTTTTCATTTATTTTAGATTATATCTTATATCAAAAGTGTTTTTCTTTTACATTTCCTTCCAAAGGGTCATAAAATCTTTGTAAAAGCTGTAAACACGTTGATTTTCCGCAACCACTGTAGAAAAAATTACATGGACAAAAAATTATTAGCTTTTTTATGAGTTTCCTTCTCAAGATAGATGCTAAAATAAATACTAAATATTCCTCAATATTAATAGAAATCATCATTTTTACCTGTGTCCTACAAGGGCAACCGTTTGCGATGGCTCAACAGACAAATTCAAACCAGTCAAAACCTAATAAGTAATCAAATTCACACCAACAAAATTATCATTCCCCTTTCCTAAGTTTTTGCTTCAAATATGTAAATATTTTTTATAAAATATAATATAGATTAGTATGTAGTAGAAAAAAGATTACTCACTGGCACATCAACTCGAGAAGGATATGAAAATTTAATACTCTCAAATTTGATTTTACCCAAAGCCTTTCCTTTTGGGTTCAAGCCGGTTTCTGAGTAGCTGTCAATTTCAGGAACTCTAAAATGTACATGATAATATATCTGTTATGATGTATAAAATGTTGAATCTAGAATCTTTCTTAATGGGAATTTTGCGAATAAAAAATAAGTGAACCTGTCTATAACTTGATAGATGACTGCAGCAGATCCTAGCAGCATAGTATGAAATGTGAAAAAAAAGTTATTGTTAACTGTACGTTTTTGGTAGATATCTGGGATAAAAGTGTACACGAGTAATATACAATATACATAAAATCTATATACTATTATTATCTACCTCTGCCCACTGCAAATGCCTCAAAATAAGATGCAGATTGACCAACATTGAATGCACCCATTAACACTGAAAAGAAAACCTGTAAACAAAAAGGCAGTGATTACAAACACTATGGAGAAGGGAAAAGAGAAAGTACTCTCCAATTATTATTAATCCGTGATAGTTTAGTTTTTGAGTGAAAGCTCAGAACGTATTTCATCGGGGATATGCTATGTAACACGTACACCATGATCATGTTGTCTGCTGTGTAAACAAATGCAGAGATTACAAACACCATAGAGTAAAAGGAAAAGAGAAAGTACATAAAAATACATAGAAAGTACATTCTATGTAACACTTACAATGATCATGTTGTCTGCTGTGTAATCAGGAACTACAGTGGGGTCATCACAGACTTCTCGGATTCCATCTAAAATCAACTTTGTACCGTACCAGAATGCCTACAACCAAAAACTATACCCTTCAAATTTCAGGCAACACACTATCTTAAATAGGAAACTGTAAAGAGTAGTTTTATTCCCGTTCAGAATGTAAACAAACAAACGTCAAATTGTAAAATGTAAAATCACCCACCAATGCATAACTGGCGTACATAATCAACCAGATTAAACCCATTCCCAATCTAAAATTTTTACAAGATATCCAGAAAACAAATCTTAAGAAAGTATTTCTTTTATGTAGCTCTGAAATAATCATTCGAAAAAAAGGATTCTCACCCAGAAATTGCGCCTCGTTTTTTCCCCGCACTTTGAGCAAATTCTAATCCAACCTTTAAATAAATAAAATATAACTTACTAAATGTATTTAACTGAAATTCATACACGCAACTTTCTCTTTTGTAGATTTATGTTTATTAATTAATATTTTCATATCATATTGTACTTCATATCGAGCGATTTCCTTTTCGTGTCCAGAAAATGCAAAAACAGTCCGAACATTTGTAATTGCTTCCTCAGCAACCGTTCCAGCTTTGGCGTAAGCAGTTTGCTCCGTAGCCGCCAACTTGGACTGAATTGTAGTCACTGTCAAATCAAGAAAAATTATACTTTATTTTTTGAATTCAATTATCAGTGACATGTTTTAATAATATGCGAGAAATCCCTTACCCACACCAGCTGCAATGGTTAAAACGGGTGCAGCTGACAAAACAACGAGCTACAAGAAAAACAGATTCCGATATAAGATTGCTATTTTTACATTTTATTTTTTTGAGATTTAAAATTCATGAATTGAAAAATCACCGTTAAAAGCCACCCATGCCAGAAGGCTGGAAATACAATAAAATTTTGAAAAAACACGAACATAAATGTATGATAAAAAATAGAGCGAATGATTAGTATAAAATAAATTTTATGGACAGGAAAATAACTATGGCGTAGAAAATCAAACCTAACCATTTCCCAAAGACAAAATAGATGTTGACATGAAAAATATACAGAGTCCAACCTATACAGACAAAAAAAAAGACTCTCAAACTCTGTCAACTCTTGTCATCTTTTGAAATTATTATTATGGCGGATAAGGAAAGACATGAAATATTTGCCCGTCGCTATATTACTACACTTAAATGACACCAGTTCGAATTATTTTATATTATGTTTTTAATGTGTCTGTTTTATTCACCTTTTCACCGGTTGCTTCTTGAACTTTCATGGAATCTCTAAAAACATTAAAATGGTTGAATTGAGTATAAAATACACTCACGGGGAAAATAATCTTCAATTTGGATTTTGATTGATTCATAATATATTACGCATATACTATATATTATATATATATAAACTATATATAATTTAAAAGGAATTTAATATTAGAAGTACTCTGCGATTCTTGAGACGAAATTTCGATCTGTGCTTGTGTCAAACCAGCCCACATTTTGCCGTAATAAAGCTTCCAGATAGTTTTTTCTTAAACGAAAAACCTATAGAGAATTAAATTGATACAGAAACAAAAACAGGTTATGAAACTTTTTGATATTTATAATTCTACGGGAAAAAGTAAAAAAGAAATAAAAACAAGTTATTTGAACAGGATTATTTGAAATCATACAGATGGAAAAAATTACACATGTCTATGAAATGTATAAGATTCGGAATTAAATTGACAAAGTCGCATTTATAGAGTAGAAAACAGTAAATTTTTAATAGAATATTGAAAAACTTACAATATTCTCAGAAACACGATTGAAACAAGTAACAAAGAAATATCCGACTACGAGTTGGCCTAAACCTAACAGCGTTTGGTACAGAGACAGCTTCGCCAGCTCGTTTAAAAAGTCATCCAGTTTTTCAGTCTCAGCTGTGGCATCTGTTGTCCTACAGTATTTTCAAAATAAAGCAATATTTTAGGCATCATATGGGCAAAAGTATAAAGGAATTTTACTTTTCTCCATGACAGAGACACAACTCATTTCATTTTTGGTTTTATAACGTACAAAAAACTATAAAATTATAATCATGTGTATAAGATGTAGTCAAGTTGTTAATTGATACAGGTAAGAATAAGGAACGCTCTCTTGTCTCTCCTTTGTTTACATTCTCATGAAATGTACTTTTTGTATTTTATCAATAATAAAAATTGGTAAGTGACTGACTAATTATTATATACAATGTCCAAAGTACAATATACACTCTTAATAGTCACATAAAACTCTTTACTTAGTTTTTGAGACTCTGTAAACACACATACTTATTAGAAGGAAATTAGTGTGTGGTGTGTGGACCATTAGTAAAGAGCAAATATTGACTCTGTCTAAATTGAAATTCTCGTGCGCAAAAGGCAAGTGTCATAATAATATGTTATGTCTTAGTAGGAGTTCTGGACAAGGACAATAAAGAATTTGGAATATTATGGTATATATATGTGCTTTTTTTATCATTCATCTTTTCATGCTATGCCAAAATCCGTAAGACAAAAAATGTCATTGAATTCTTGCAATCGATAATCTGTCGTCTATCGTCTAGAGTTAGGGAGAAGATTTTAAATAAATAAAAGTTCAGGAATGTATTTAAACACATGCAAAAACGATGAATGGTGACTGAAACTTTTTTGCAATTCTGAAGGATGTGTACATACTTACATATTAAATATTACTACGTCAAATGTCAATAATTGTAAACAACAAATGATATTATTTTCAAATATTCATTCATTACATTTTACATGCATGTGTATTTTGTCATACGACTTATCGATTGTTTTTTAAGCATATCGTGACCACATTTTGCATGCTTTCAGTAAAACATTCTAGATAAATCAACAATTTACACATGCTCTAGGCTGAGTATGTACTCCTTATTCAGAAAGTATCTGGAGTTTATTTTTTGAGGGAAAGTTCAAAACATGTACATTTGATATACGTTCTGAGCTTTCCCTCAAAAATTGAACTCCAGATACTTTCTGAATACGGAGTATTGATATTTGATCAACTCTCTTTCTCGTTGTATTTTTTATATTTACACCTGTGCTCAAATAATATTTTACACCGGTATGCTGTGCAGTGTTACATGTTTAGAGTTTCGAGTACTAATAGATGAATGAATAAGCCAAAAAATATTGGCTTCCTCATTTTCTCTTTCACTGTTGTACTGGTAACTTGTAAGTGCATCACACTGGCAACTGCGAGTGGAATTTCAGGTTCAAGGCAAAATTATAAATATAAAGACCTTGACATTTACTCACAGGAAAAATATGTCGTCACACATGTAAAACTGGAGCAGAATTATTTTTTTGTTTTATTACCTGATCCTTTAATATATGCTTTTATATATATACACATGTTTGGATAATGTAGAATACATTTAGACATAAAATGTCATCTCTTTTTTGAACAATAAACTTCTAAAAGCTTCATGTTGCAATACTTCGCAATCCCACATGTCATAATATTCTACAGATATAGATTATAAATTTATGAGGTGTGATCATGGACCTTTACCGATGACCAAAGATGAACACATGTTGATGAGCGCCTAGTTGTATCTTATCTCCTCATATTTAATCACCCGTCCTCTACAAATCACATGACATGTGTGATGGCTATTTATTAATGATTAAAAAATTACAAGTAGTTTTTATGAATATCTTTATCACACTTGTTGCACAAGTGTATATATATTTACTCTCATTTTACTAACACACATTTGCTATTTTCTATGATCAATCCTCGCTACATTTCGACATGAAGGATTGGAACGACATTACGTTTTAATATTTCCTAAATCTCAATACCGTATATGACCTGGGTTTTTTATTGGAGACTAGGCAACTATTTCATCAACCATTGTTTTTGTCAGAATTTTCTCCCCTATGCAAAGTTTGTTTCACGATAACTACTTTCTTTGCTGTTCTTTTGAAATCAGTATAAGGTCACGATTCCTGAAATTGTGATACGTGAGTTGCTTCACTTCCCCGTAAGCATCTAAAGTCTAAAGCCCTTTTTTTTGTTCGACATGATATTTCATTGAAAATTGATTATGGTTCGTCCAAGTTATGCCGTTATCTCTTATATGCATTTGATGCACACATTATTCATTTTAAATCCACCATGTCTCAAGTGTTTTATAGTAGTGAAATTTTTAATAGTAAAACAAAATGGAGTGTGTATAGTAAAAAAAAGAAGATGAAATAGTAATTTACTGTGTTGTAATTGGACTAGAACTAGTTGACAAGTTGAATCCACATGGATTTCCACCATTGCTGTCTCGTCCATTGCTCACCATTGCATCAGTTATTTGCCCAAAAAGAATCACCATTCCTAAATAAGCATGTCAAAATAGTAGTCAAAATAGCTCATTAATTTAGTAATCATTCCAACATGGAAAAATTCAAACCTCCAAGTTTGGAATATGTAATGAATGAATTAGCGTATTTTAAGTGAGTAAAAATACCGGGCATAGAAACTCCTGATACAGCTGCAGAAAGCACTCCTAGAATTAATAAAATTTTATCCGCAGTTGTCGCATATCTAAACTGGAATAAATCAAACATAAAAGCCCATTAACTCATCATTCATTTCAAGTACATTTTTTCAAATTATCAAGTTCAAAAATTACTTATAAAATGATGTTTAATCATGATCCTGGGAACAAAAAAGTATCAAGTGTCAATGGGAAAGTATAAACAATGAGCACTCACTAATTGTAAAAAAGAGACGGGTGGAATTTGAGGTTCCGACAGAGTTGATTCTTTGTCTTTCTTTTCCGCTACATCCCTGAATAAATACACAAGTCCAATATAAAATGTAATCAATCTACATTTTCATTGACATCAGAAATTAGTATTAAACATATTAGAGTCATTAAAATATGATTTTAATATGTGAAAATAAAAAATGGGAGAAAAAAAGATGCTTACTCTTTTTCTTTGGTTGGAGATTCCTCTAGTTTCATTTTCCCTTTGCTGCTTTTGCCTCCCATCTTAATTTAATTTATATGTGATGATGCTGATTTGAAATGAGAGTAGAAGAAATATTAAAGGCAGTTCCAGTCCAATTTGTATTGAGTATAATATATTGTAAACTTTTGCTAGTAGTGTAGAAAAGTAGAGAAAGTAACTGTTGTGTTACATGGTACAATCGGACATTTCACAAAAATAGGTTGAAAGTTACTCTAAAACTGGCACCACTTTTACTAAAAGAATGAGTCTCTACGAGTAAAACGGGTAAGAAAGGAAAAAGTCTAGAAGAAAGTGGGGGAAACGAGGAAACTGAAGAGTAAGAAATGCGAGCTGTTCACTCGATGAAACTGTGCTGGCTACTGGAGAGCAACAGAAATGAATGTTCCATGTGTTTGAAAGTGAGTAGTGTGTACTGTGTTTTGTAGTGGTAGGTACTCCCCATTCACAATGGATTTGTAATTTTGTTTTTGGGGGAAAGTTCAAATCATGTATATTTGATATACGTTCTGAGCTTTCACTCAAAAACTAAATTACAAATCCATTGTGAATGGAGAGTAAGTCTCTTGACTCTTGGTAGTTCAGTGGTGACTAGTAAATATAGGGGAAAAAATAGTCGGTACACTTTATTTGTATTTGCTTTGGAAAAAGTAGTATAATATGTTACATAATTAGATAATACTATGAATATGAGCTTTCTGGACAAGACAATATTTTTTAGTTTCAACATTGACAATGTAAATACTATACACAATATTTATTACATACTTCATTGTAAAAATACAGGTATATGGGAATCCAATGCAGATAATTCATACCTTCAAATTTTTATATTTTAGCTAGTCCAACACAAATTTTTGATAATGACCTTTAGCAGAAAGATTAGACTATCAGAATTGGAATTATTCTACACCTATAATGAATATCATTCAGAATATATCCTCTACCTAGAGCTTTTTAGCATGTCATAC
>JAQGBI010001492.1:0-10059 GCA_034698325.1 Sminthurinus elegans
CTATCGAATCAGTAGGAGTGTCTAGCATGTTATCCACTCGATATTTTTGCCGCAGTGTAGACGGCTTTATGTAGAATCTTGAGTATAGAAATACTTTAAACTCTATTAGTTTTACGATAAAAAGAGATTTTATGTTCAATAATATAAAATGTTCTATGTGATGCTCATCCGCATAATATATAATATCCTTACACACATAAAATTTTAGCGTCTTATCTTTTATTTAATTGATTTTTTTCCTGTCGATGGTTTTCTTTCTCCATTTTATTATCCTACGCGTATGATATTTTTCAGCTTCAACATTAAGCATGTAATGTATAATACAAGTTACGTATTCGTATTACACATTACTTACTATACTACAACTTACACTGTACAAGTTACACATCATAATTTATGACACAAGCTCTTGAGATTTGCAAAACTAATGATATACTATAAAAATCCATAGACTATGTACATTGCGTGAATATTTTATATTTTATCTATATAATAACTTTCATGCCATTTTTATTAGAAGACAACGAGAGAGAGAGAGAGAGATTAGTAGAATTGCGAAAAAGTTACAAATTGAAAAGCGAGTACAGTAAATAAAAAAAAATCACACACACATTACACACCCACACAATCCAATTTATTTATTTATTTATCAGTAACTCATGTGTTTAAGTACAACCAGTAGGCTTAAGGTTTCTGTGAAAATACAAATCTGTGTGTGTAATCTTTGTAGTTTTTTTGCTCAACTACATTTAACCCTGAACCTATGAACTGTGATTAACTTAAGGTTAAAACAAAGCAAGCAACCAAGAACCAAGAGTATAGAATATTTAAGAGAGAATAACTTCCTTTTTTTTAAGTACAGATTATAAGTATGAAGTAATTAATCAGTGGTTTAGTTAACCTATGTATAATATCTATCTATATTGCTAAGATTGATTTTTGTGTGATGAACCAAAGTTTATCAAGTGCAGACTCACACAACACACAACCCTCTCGTATTTTTCTGATGTAATATTAAATATTACTGATACTTTATGAATCAGCAATCAGCTCATTTTCCTCCATTTCTCTCGCTTCAGTAAAGATATACGAATAAGCACAATTTTATCATCAACATATTATTCAGAATTCAGAACATTAATGTTGCCTGTCATTTCATGTTTCATGATTATTGAAATTATGAAAGACCTATACGTATATATTTTACTGGTGAATAACTAATGTTTTGTATGTACATATTTCACGATCATATAGGATATCTGTAGAATATATTTACACATGTCTATTATGTATGTGAGATGTTTTCAGCTACAGGAAATTTTCTCAAAAAAGATCTCGGTGTCTATCTAAATATTTGCAATCTGCAAAGAATAAAAAAAATTCCACACTGATAAGAGACAAGTTTAGAGAAAAATATTCATGAATATAAGAGGGGGGAAACATTTTACACACTTTTTGCTTTTGATAAATATATTATGTACATTTGAGTAAGATTTCGTTGACTCCAACTACATTTTTTATTATTTTGAACGACTTGCATATTAAATATTACAGCTTTCTTTTCTTTCTTTGCGAATTTTCACAAATGAAAATGTGTAATTTGAAAGCATTAATAATTTAAATGTACCCAAATGTCATGTACAATACACATCTAAAGATAATATGCACTAAAAAGAGTAAAGAATGAAAACTGATGACTGATGAACAGTAGTACATGGGTGCATGTACAATGTACATACATGAAAATAAGATTCGGTTTACATTAGATGTATTTTTTCCTTCCAGGAATTGAATTAAAATATTAAAGACTAAAAAAAAAAAATATTCCTACTTCTCCATCCGGAAGAAAATTGTTTCTTGTTTGGGTAAAAAAATCAACTAGTTTCAAATTATTTATCAAAGACTTTGATTTCCTGATTTCCCAATGACATAGATAAAACTTTATTTTAGGCTTGAAATGGGGAAAAAAGTTTTCAGAATGTGATTGAAATCTACGTATGTGTACAATGTACACTGTACATATTAAATATGTACCTATGTAGATGTGCGTAAGATCGCTCCTTATCTTCCCAAAACCAAATTGTCCTGTACATTAGACATGAGACGTTTTGGTTCTGGGAAGAAAAGTAGCGAGATGCAATATGTTCCTCACTTTTCTAATTTGTTCAGTAACGTTTTGAATTTTACATTTTGGTCTGTTTCTGTATTCTGCATTCTGTACTCCATAATATGCTTTGAACCACACAAAATAACATGTACTCTGCTTATATTTTGTAAATATTTTGTGTTGATAACTGAATATTTCGGCCCTGAAGTAGTCCTCGTTAAATTTTTTTTTTTTTTGAAAAAGTGTACATTGTAGGACATTTTATACAGTGAAATCCCAGTTTTCGTCTATTTCTACAAATGTTTCTACATTCTGTACGACAAACTCCAAACTCCAAGCTATTCCAATAGAATGCATAGATTTTTTCAGCCATCACGCTCCTCACTCATGTTTTCTCCCAAGTTCCGCCTGATACCTTAATGCTTAATGATTAATGTCCGATGTTCATCATATTGTGGGATCAGCACATATTCAATATATTCAATACTCAATATTCTCAATACTCACATTATTCACATTTCCTAATTCAGATTACTGATTTGACATGAGACATCTTCAGACTTGTTTATTATGTACTCTGTACTCTGTGTAATCGATAATTTCAGGCTTCAAACAACTACGTAACTACGCATCGAAATTACTAACATTCTTAAATTCTAATACGTAGTTACGTACTAAAAATTGGTCAAAGCCATTTGGTTTTTTTTTTGTTGGGGCTACTACAACTTTACGCTGTACATTGTAGCATCAAAAATAGAGTATATTTACAACATGTTATTTTTTTCACTTAAATTTTTTCATGTAAAAAATGCTACAAAGAGTTGGTTTATCTCGAATAAATTATATACATAAGTATAAAGTATACACATAAAAAGCCAAAAGTCTAAAAGGGAAGATGCAGAAGACAGATGAACGGAGTCCAATGTTCAGTAGAATTTGAGATAAACAATTAATACTGAATATGGAATACTATGATAAAATGACTTGGAAATCAAAAAAACTGATGAAAGGACGAATTCCAAAACGAGAAGAAGAAGAAAGTAGGAGGAGGAGGAGGACATGATAATATGTATTATTTGTATGCATGTAAATGGTTTCCCACATAAAATCCTCCGTGTTCTCATTTCTAATTAATCTTACGAAATTCAAGAGTTCTCTTGGATCATGCAGAATTGGGATGTTATGAAAAAAGATAAGGCGTATATAACGACCAAAAAGCAATATGATAATAATATATTATACAGAGTACATGCTGAATATTGAGTATTCCTTTTTTTTATCATCATCAAAAAGTGTGCAGGATCTGAATGTATAGAAAATAAAGAAAAGGCCAAAAGAGTTTAATCTTCATTGCTTGACGTATTTATTTAATCTCAATAATAATTATTACTCTTTTTTCTTCTTCTTATTCTTCTCATTCCTCTCTTTCTCTTTCCCACAGGTCAAAGTTGGGTTCATTCAAACTGAACAGCTATCAGTAGCAGAGCCAATGAGGAAAGACTAGCGATGAACCAACAACCAATCCTTGAAGCGGAAAATGTTCTTCTCTTTGGGGTTGGGTTCATGTCATGTGACTAGTCCAAATGGTCATAGTGGAATTCCTCGTAGTTTTTTTTCCCTTTTGGGGTTTGTCCATATGTACAAAATGTCTCGTATAGATTTACACCAAGTTAATACAGGGATCAGCCTTAATTTCTCTCTGTAAGGTTAGACAAATACCATAACCACCGACGTCATTTTTTTACGACTGGACAGTGGACTGTGAACTGTGAACACACGTACATACGCACAACTTGAGAATCAACTTAAATACATACATGTGTGAATGTCGTCAGAATCGTCCAATGTCCAACCCTTTGGATTTTCTATCTTTATCCTACAGGTTATATAAAGCCGTCTGCAGAGTTCATCTCGCTCATTTTTAATCGTTGTCCATTTAACGCGACAAGATTAAACGTTTCAATTCAACCATCTTAAATTTAAATCTACAAACGTTCGGCTGCTGCCTACTTTTTTCCGTAGTTATAATTCAAGACAAATATAAACGTGATTATTTAAAAACTCTAAACAATACAAAGAAAATTGAGTGAACAGTGTTTAAAAAAACAACAGAGGAACTAATTTAACATATCAAGATAATAAACAAATAAATAATTGAGACAAAATGGTGCAATTAAAAGAGGATTCTGAACTGGACAAATTAGTGTGTGTGAAAGACTTTGCTTATGAAGCAAGTCAACGGCTTGGGCAAAATGCCTTACAATATTTCCAATCAGGGGCTGATGATGAAACCACATTAAAAGAAAATTCACAAGCCTTTACAAGGTAATTGGACGGGACCAATTAAAATTGAAATATTAGTATATTTTATTAGAAAAACCGGATATTTTGACAAGAATTATTATAAAAGTGATTTTTTTTATTGTAACATTTTAATTAAAATTTCATTTATTTTTCCCCCTTATAAAAAAAAATAGGTGGAAAATAATCCCGAGAATATTTAAGGACATTTCAAAGAGAAGAGTATCAACAAAAGTTTTGGGAAAAGAAGTTAAAGTTCCTTTGGGAATTAGTCCAATGGGATTTCAGAGAGTAGCGGATCATGAAGGAGAAATCGCTTCCGCCAAAGCAATTGCCGAGGCTGGTGGAATTTTCTGCTTGAGCACTTTTGCCACTACAAGTATTGAAGATATTGCAAAAGCAATCCCAAATGGAAGAAAATGGCTCCAACTATTCATCTTTGCAAATAAACAAGTTGTTGAATCTCTAATCAGAAGAGCGGAAGCCAATGGATTTGAAGGTATGTCTCTCTTTTTCTTTATGAATTTTTATACTTAAATAGTAAAAGTATACAAGTAGGAGAAAGTTAACTTTCTCCCTTTGATGAAAAAAAATTGAAACTAATTTAATTTAATTTTGTATTGTTTCTTTTAGCTATCGTAGTTACTGTTGACAGACAAATAGTTGGAAAAAATAAGAAAAATGCCCGAAAACCATTCAAACTTCCATCACACCTAAAAATTGCAAATTTCGATCCAATTGTCGGCCTCCCTGAAGGATCAACTTTACCAGCTAATTTTTCAAATATTGCACATCTACATAATGATTTGGACATGTCAATGTCATGGGATATCATACACTATTTAAAAAAGTATGTACACACTTGAATATATCATATCATTTCAAATTTCAACTAATGAGACAAAATTAATCGTACTGTTTTTTTTAGTTGAATCATGTATTTATATTCAATCATTTATATTCAATCATTTTTGTATTTTTACAGAACAACAAAGCTTCCAATAATTATTAAAGGGGTGCTAAGTCCTAAAGATGCTGAACTCGCCGTTGAGAATAAAGTAGCAGCAATTTGGGTCAGCAATCATGGTGGTCGTGCTTTGGACTCTGGTATTTCAACAATTGACATACTCCCACATGTTGTAGAGAAAGTCAAGGGAAAGTGCGAGGTCTATATTGACGGAGGAATTCAACAGGGCTCAGATGTTTTCAAATGCTTAGCCTTAGGAGCAAATTGTTGCTTCATTGGGAGACCTGTTATCTGGGGACTTTCGGTTGCTGGTGAAGAAGGAGTTAAAAAAGTTTTAAAACTTTATCAAGAAGAATTAGACAATACTATGGCCCTAGCAGGGGCAAACTCCATCTGTCAAGTTAAAGAAGCTGCTCTAATAACTAATATTCCAAGCTTACGCTGCAACTTGTAATTTTGATTATTATTATAATAATATAAAATGTTTTATCGAATGAAATCAAATTCATATATGAGATGAAAACCATTTAATATTTTTACTAATAATATATATAAAATTCAAAGACTTGATGATTTGCGATGTACGCTTTTCGCACTTCCCTATATATCCGTATATATATTATGTAGTTAAATATATTATGCAATCGAATCGCTATAATATTTAATATTTGCTGTAATATAACATAAAACATGATATAATATGTAACCGCACAATAATAAGACTAAACTATGCATCTCAGAATTACTTAAAGTATATACACATGATATTTTGTATTCAGCTATTTTATACCTTTTATCTATAGATATAAATATTGTAATTTATCTTTCTTTTTTTCTGTTAAGTCTTCTCGCAATCCGTACTTAGATATCTATATATAGAATATAAGTAATCCTGATAGAATAGTTGTTTAAAAAAAAGAAACGTTTTATGCGTAAAATATTTTATGTATTATATACTATATATATAATAATATATGAAATGAACTATAATGAGTAACTATAAAACAAAAGATAATAAACAATGGATGAGAAATGTAAATAAAAACAATGTGACATGTCATAATCATAATCTATACAAAATGGAGAAAAGAACATGGAAGCATAATATACTTACGTTTTCCGGTCAACATATTAGTTATTATTTTTATTCATATAATATTTTAATGACATAACTTGTTATAAGTTTGTTTTATTTCATACTGTAATACATGTACTTACATGATGAGAGATGAGATATATGTAGATAATAATTAATTCACAATTAGTCATTCAATTTAATACATTTTTAAGTCATGTTTTTCTTTGTTTTTCATCATTCATCCTCATCCAAATACATACTTCAATTTTTATATACAAGGGAAAATCATACCTAAACACTATATATATATATATATATACACACATGAAAAGTTGTCATACACCATCTTAAAATAGTATATTATTATTCAGATTATTTATACGTACGTATTTCATGTATTTGTTATTTATTATTTAGCACTGTTCTGTGGTATAAGATTATTTACAACAATGGTATATTTATATCTAATCATAGAATAAAATTATCATGAATCATATTCTATCATTTATACATATATTTTTTACAAATCCACATACACAGACAAGTCATTGAATCCACATGGCTCTTTTCCTATATGTTTACGTCATAGTATATATATATATATAGTAATATATTTCAGTTTTTCATCATGATCAATATGAGAAAATATTATAGTTTATTTATCATTTAAGTCCATTCATATATGTACATAGTATATGGAGTATGTATACTGCTTCTAACATATAAATAACCTATACTCAAAGTACGAATTTTTCTACTGTAGTTTAACTTTATGTATATTATTATTTCAACAATGTTGTCTCATATGACATATATATATTTAATTTATGTATAGCTTCTCTCTTTTATAAAATAATTTTTCTCATAATAATTGAAAACAACGAAAATATATAAAAAAGTCTTTCTACTATCTTTACATAATATATGTAGCACAATGCATTTTTACATGCACTTTCTCTTTCTTGTACTTTCTCTGCTTTCACTATTTCTTTATACTTAATAACAGGAAAAAACTTTCTATGTAGAGATGTAGATAGTGTATAATATATAGATGCAGTTTAATTATTACTGTTTTATAGCTAAATACATAGTTATTTACATCAAGAGAGTACACGAAATGACCAAAATGACTATATAAACCATTTTATTTATACATATGGATCTGCATTCTATTTTAATATAGAATGACGAATGACACAGCAATATGTTTAGATTTAAATACTTAATTTTAAATTATTTACGGATGTGGATGCACAATATAGCTTTTTTTTGACAAGTATCAACGGGAAAATCATGAGAGACAGTAACTCAAATTTGTGCAATAACGAAATGGTGTTAATTTTCAATGATGATGTATAAAAATTATGACAGTCCAATTCCATTCAATTCACACCTGTATATATATATATACCATAAAGATTTCACATTATGAAGTATGATAATGGTCTAGTTTTTTTAATACTATACTTAATAATTAATAAAAGTAATATAGTTTTATGTACACCCACAGCGTTCTAATTTTGTATTAAAACTACTGATAATAAATTATTGTACACTCACAGCAAATATATTCGATTTCTGACTGATCATGAGTACATAATACATATTATTATATACTGACTTTTGGAAGAAATATTGTTGTAAAATACAAGAAAGGAGACAAAATATCATAATAATATATGCATACTGTATAGTAAAGGTGAAAGGTATATATGAAAAACTATACTTTATACTTAAACTAAAATAAACTAATGTGAAACCGCGTATGTACCATTCAACAGTGACCAGTTGCCATTAAAATTTCATTCATTGCACCTGCCTATAACCTAATGAAAATTACACCCTCCCTCAACTTATTTACACATGGTTAAATTAACATCCTTATATGTTACGAGAATAAAAACAACACTAAATTAATATAGTGAAAAAAGATATTAGCAGTGAACTCTTATAGTTTCTTTTAGACCGTAGATCATATAGTGATTATATAGTACACAATTCATATATATTATTTATTCCATACATGTCTAAAAAATATACTAACATTAAAAAAATTGTATTCTTATCATTTATATGTATTCCATTCTTCATAATTCATATTGACTGACTTCAATGTTAAATAATATTATATTTATTGTAGTAGTAGTAGTAGTAATAAAAACAATACATAGATAAAATAATAATGTTTAACTTTAAAATTACAACCAGTCAAAACATACCTATATACATATATTCATATATTATATACATTTAAATATTTCTCAAAATGTTAACAGTACATGAAATTTCATGTATTTTTTTTATAGTATCTTTTATACTTTGTATAGCTTTATTAAATATATATTTGTATGCAGTTAAAGAGACCAATACTCGATATTCTCTATATTACACAAGTTCTATTGAGATGTGTGTATATTTCTTAATCGTAATGGATATATATAATTAAATTACTGATACCTAGAAAATAAATATTTCATCCTACTGTGTGGAACAGTCTCATATATAGGCAAAAAAAAACAAGAAAACACAGGATTTTATGGTATCCTATAATTAATTAATTTAAAACTATCCAAGTAAGACATACTACTTAAAAAATAAAATAGTAATTAGCTCTATAACAATAACCATGTTATATTCATGTACATATATATATGATTACACCAAGAAAGAGTAAGTAAAATAAATATTATGATATCAAGAATAATAATGATATCCTGAGAGTAAAATGATACATACACATATGTAATGTATGAATGATTTTTCATTTTGTATTATTTGTTTCTGTAAAACTACACAAAAGTTTTATATTATATTATAAAATATACCTAATTCCCAACTCGTTGTTTCTAAAATTTAAAAGTCTATTTTGAAATCATAACAAAATAATGTTATTACGGCAAGACAGGAATATAATAAAATATTATAAAAAGAATCTATAAGTAAAATACAAAATTTATGGTAGGTTATGGTATAGGATGTACAATATAATAATATATTATAATAATATATTTATGCATTATATTTACAAGACTAATAACTCTGATGATTTATAATTTATAATTCATATCGATTCATCAAGTTTAAAAGTGCCAAAAAAACAAAACAAAAAACACAATCACCTAATGATCTTCAAGACTGTTTAAGTACAAGTATGATTCATTTGGTTCCTAATTCATACTAACTAGAAGTTTTCTTGTTTATTTACCTTCTCATTGTTGGATTGGATAATTGTGGCATCAACGAAGGATGATTGGATGGATGATGAGCATATGAATATGGATACATTGATGCAGCTGCTTGACCTCTATGAGACGGATGTAAAATTTCACTCCCATGTTGTTGATTGGATGGAGCACCAGGATGAAAACCTTGTTGAAGAAATCCAGAAGCTGAGGCAAAATATGGTGAAGGAAAACCAGGATATCCTTGATAGTGTGACATGATATTATGAGGAGTAAGAGTGGTTGGAGGAGGTTGAAGTGCTTGTTGTTGTTGTGATTGTTGTTGATGTGTATTATTATGACTGCTGCTATTATGACTTCTTGAGGATTTTGAAGATTTTGAAGAAGAAGTAGATGGAGTAGTTGGAACAGAAGAATTAGAAGA
>JAQGBI010001493.1:0-10055 GCA_034698325.1 Sminthurinus elegans
ATAATAATCTGTATAATCTAATATATTTTGAATATTCCAAGAAGTCTTTAATTTGGTTTATTTAATGTCCTTATTAATCCTTAAAGCTTTATTTGTTTATTTATTTATTTATTGATTCTTCACGTCAAAGTACACTCACCGAAAAATAATAGTTTATAAAAACAATACAAGTTAATAAATACAAACACGCCTAGACATATGCAGTATATGTAGACTCATCGAACTTTGTATACACTCGTAAAAATTGTATTATCATCTATAATTTGATAAGTATGGCTAGTTGATAAAAAATTACAACTCAAACTTTATAAACATACGCTTATCTCTTATCCTTTCTACAAGACAGGGAAATGATGGAGAGTTGTACAGGTCAATTAATGTTACTTTCGTTCCTCCTTTTTTTTTTGACGGAACAACTAGAAGCAGGACTAGAACTGTCAACTAGAAAACTGTCAGTTTTTCCTCACGTTTGTAGATGATGACGATGAGAGGTGAAAGAAGTAGAAGAAGATGAAATAGGGAGGAAGAGAAAAAGTGAGTGAACAAGAACAGGAGGCGATTATACAATCCAGAAATCTAACTCTGTTAGTCGTACAGCCTCGTCAAGTCAACGTCAACCATTCTATATTTTCTTGCAGACCACTAGACACTAGACCTATAACGACACAACGTCGAGAGTCGGTAAAAATGGAAGAAAACCTACACAACAAGTACGAATTATGTACGTATGCTCTCCTTTAAAGCATACGTTGAGAGAATGTGTGTGTATGTGTGTACGTGTATATTTATATTTGAATGTATATGGGTTAGATTTAAACTTCTGCAATCAGACAATGCTTTCTACTCATAGTTCCCATGTTTTCAAAGGGAAAAAGGAACGACGAGAGAGAAGGAGACCGAAAGGAAAAAGAGGCTGTAGAATCTTCCGAGAAACGCCGGCGCCGTGGAAATGTGGAATGGCCACGACTGTTGCTGTTACTCTCCTCTATACTTTAGACACATATATACCACTAATATTTCCTTCATCTCTCTCGCCTGCACGCCATCCTCACAAATACGAGTTACTACTGACTCTTCACTCATAAACCCATAAAATAAATCCTCTACAATCATTATTATTTCTACTGTTGGACATGAAAAAGGAGCCAATGAAATGTAAAATAAAAACGGCTTGAAATATATACATATACCAATGCCATTCTATCCAACTACTGTATTCTGTATAATGTATAATCATTCACAGTATGTCAGTATATGGTGTGTACGTGTAGGAATAATGAAGACTTAACATGCGTACAAATTCAAAACGTGATATCCCATTTTGCCATTTTCGACTTAATTATGAATTATGAACCATAATCTATTTATATTCATATCCTTCCAATCTTGAGCTATTAAACATGTACTCTATATGTAATGCTATCCAGTATTTGCCTACATACTAAAATCCATTGAAACAAGGAAATCAAAAAAGGAAATGTAAATCTTTATGCACAATGTTGATAAACATCTCAGGATCTACATAAACAACAACTTCTTTACCTCATTCAACTTTCAAATTCATTGTTGTAAACAATAATAATAATGACAACAAGCTACATAATACAAGTCTGTTTTAATTTAAATTTCAATACAGAATATTTTATGTATATTTATTTTATTGATTCAAATATAATTCACAAGTAAATTACGAAAGAAAATACAACTAACAATAAATAAATAAATGAATGGATGAATGAACGAATTATGAATGAAGATGTATTTTATATGTTTGTATTTGTAATAATATTACATGAAATGGAAATACTTTTAAACGTGAGTATTATTTGCAGAGTATACGTCAATAATTTTAATCCGTATTTATATACGTATTGACTTGTATAACATTTCAAACATGAGTACTTTGTGTACATTCTTCTTCTGCTGAACACACTTGAAGTACAGGATATTAGATTTTGAGAGGTTTAACCGTCAAGTCGTCCCACTATAATTTTACTTAGTATGGGAGAAAGATTGCTGATAATGTACATTTTAGTTCCAGATCGTTGAAAACATCTGAACAGCAGAAATTCAAGTTTATATTCATATTAGTTTCAGCGAGGAAAGCTGTCATATCATGTAGATTAACAGTCAGCAGTTTAGAGCAGCGTCTGTACACTGTATACATTATGCACATTACATGTACACACATTCACTCAGTTTTTTGGGTAGGACAAGGAGAATAATTTTTTTGAGCAGAAGATCAATACATAAGGTTGATGCGGCAAATCCTACTTGTGTGAAAGTTTGTGTGTCTGTATGTGTGTGTGTTCCATTCTGTGCATTTAGTACAATCTTTGCAGAAGAATAAAACATCATCATACTCACAAGTTTAGCAAAAGCAAAAGCAGTACATCTATTCTAAGCACTCTAAGCGGCAAAATCGTCTATTTTCTCTCTCTTTTCAAATCTTCTAACGAAACCCAGCAACGAGAATCGAATTTTAAGTTACAAGTAGGTCTTGGTTGTCTCCGTCAGTCAGCAAGCATACTCACAAACATATATACACAAACACATACACACACACACACAGTTTATCGTTTTTCGCAATGCGCTTCGTTTCAATTCCAAGACTTGTGTAGCGCAACCGTAGTGTATCACACACAAACACACATATACTAGTTTTCTCTTTCCCTTCGTCCTCGTCTTCTTTTTCTGCTTCTCTTTGCTCAGACTGAGAAGGAGTGAGAGAGAACAACTGTAATGTAAATGAGCCTATACATGATCATTTCACGTTGTACGCTCACAGACGAGAAAGCGTTGAGCAGAAATTTTTGGCAAAAGTAAAAGCAAAACCCCAACCTCTTGGAGAGTGATAAAACTACACTGAATTTCCTGATGAAGGCCGAGAGAGCGAGCTAGATCCAAAAACTACTCTCTCTCGGCAATTCTGAATTCTAAAGGAAAGAGAAAGATTTGTACTTACCGTTTTCCGCAAGATCTCCGCCAGATCGAAGCCGGGTATGTGGAAGTTGCTTCAATACAGAAATTGGAACCAATCCTTCGACCTTCAAACATCAAAGCAAAATAATTTGATCATTGAGCATTCATTGGAAAAAAAAAAAAATTTTTTTTGTCATAATAAACGAAAATGCAATTCAACAACTATCATTTCTTTCTTTTTCTGTTTTATTTATGTTACATGTTGAATTTTCTACCAAAGTATTATTGATTTCTTTAATTTATTAAAAGGAAAAAGTATTATAACATTCAACTACAACTACTTGAATACATTTTAGAATGCAACTTTTAGTCTACAACTTACTTGAGTATCACCCGAGATTAATAAACGTACTAAACACATTTCATTCTCTTTCATAAATTCGAGAATTTCTACTTGCTGCCCTTTTAACACTGTTAGCTCTCTAGTCCCTGGCGCTCCATTAAAATCACTTATCACCCATGTCACATCTGTGGAACTCTGTTAAAAAATATAAAAAATTATTATTATTAGTATTATTATTATTATTATTGACATTCATAAACTATAGTTATTCATTATTGATCATTCATGATTCATAAATATAATATTTTGATATACGCTTGAATTTCGTTCGACACTTTTTGCATTCGTTACATGGATATAAAGCCAATCTTAGGGTAAATTCCCGTATTTTCAGGATAAATTGAAGCATGAATTAGACCAAGTTTATCCATAGGATGAAACCACTTCAAAATTTAAACTTTTAGCTGATAAAATCAAACAGTATACAGTGCATAATGCAGAATTTTCTGTAAAGTATAAAGTGTTTGTATAATAAAGCTTTTCACAAGTAAAAAAATAAAAATAAAACTTGAAATACATTATAAAATGTCTCAATCTACAGAAATCAAAACGCCCAGAGACAGGATGAATCACATTTTACCATAATATCTAAAACTTCAAGATTCACGATTTGGTTTCCAATTATCGGTAAAAAGAACTTTAAATATGATACTTTGAAGCATACACGGTTCTATAATTTGATGCTGCCAATTCGAGCATTTTTTTTTCATCCAGTATTGGATTCCCCTCACGATTCCGTTCAAGTTTTACTACAACATATTTGCTGCGAACCCCGAATCGGTTTGAGTATCTTAAAATGTTATAATACACGTTACTTAAATGTTAATATTATTTGACTCGCACTTACATTCAACCTATCAAATGTCTACAGTATATATGCTTCACTTTCGATTTGAGCTCATAAATATCACCTCGAATGCCTTTTTTCCTAAATCTATAGTACATAGTAGCTCCTTGAAAAGAAATATTTCCACTTCACACCAAATCAAAGTCACGTACATGTACAAACTGAGAAAGTAGAGAAAAGGAAGTGATTTTCTGCATGGAGATAGTCAAAATCTGGTACTTATTTGAAATAACATATTTTCAGAGAGGGGAATTGCACATTTGAAATAATAATTTGTTAAGTACTTTCAGATTTCAGTAAATAATATTATTTATAAGCAGATTTTTAAACTACTAATGACTAATGATAAAATAATAAAACATAAAATATAACGCATTATACATAGCATGCGAGCTTTAAACTCTTAAGGAAGTTTTACAAATTCAAATTCCGTGTAACTACATTTTAATGCAAACTAAAATTTTCTAAATTTCCCCCAAAAAAAGGAATTTTATAAAATGAAGGTCATATGTATGTACTTCTCAAATAATCCATAATGTCACTAAATTAGTATTCCGTCTGAAGTGCTCTACATTCTTCTACAAATCCACCTCGTACAAGTAGTAAAAGTAGTAGTTGAAGTGGCTGTTTTATAAAGTGGAAGCCTTTATACACTTTTATCATGAAATTCACTTTTCCCTCACAACTTCACTCTAGTCTCTAGTGTTAGACTATACGCTTTTTACTTCCTACAAGAGTTACCACAGCACACACACAACTCACCTTTTACATAAGTCGTTCATCTAAGCAGAGGTAAAATCGGACAGAACGGTATTACAACCATTAGCCATGCATTAAAAACGTATTCACGCAGGAAATCAACATTTTTATGCCCCTCTCTCGTCATAAAAATAATTCCCACAAATCCCATAAATTTTAACCTCTGAAAGACGACTACATATTCTAAATTCATAACAATACATACACACGTAAGTATGAACATGAAGAATGAAGAATTGTTGTCAAAGTAGTCAATATGAAGATATATTCAGGGTTAGTACACATAAAGTATAGAGCATAAACCCTGAACCTTGTTTTAAACACGATGGGCAAACCACAAATAATAAAAAATACTATGTTTAGACTAACAATGTATAACTTTGTATAAATTCTTTAACAGCATAATATGTTTAACAATAAATAATAATATAAAATGCATAAATTGCTCTTTAAAAAAATGTCGTAAACAAATTCGTAAACAGTTTTTAGTGTCCTATGTACGTCCTAATGTAAAATGTAAAATTACTATTCTTAGAAGAGTAGAGGATTATCGCATGTTAGACAAGAGCTAATACTTTCTACATAAACAAATACAAATGCTACATATGATAGAATATTTCTAATTTGCATGAGAATTTAGGAGAAATTCCTTCAATAGCAAACAAGATAGAGTATACAATTACCACCATTTCTATTATGGCGCAACTCGCATGATAGCTCATTTGTATTGCAGCAAAAAAAAAGAAGCATATTGGATATTGGGAGTGCACCTATAATCGATTAGATTTCCAATAAATCCTATGCATCATTATTTATACTGTGTATATGTACAGTATACTACATAAATGTATACATATCATTTGTACACACATACATAAAAAACTAATACAAATTGGTGTAGGTAACACAATATGTTGTAAAACAAATTTCCTGCAATTGAAAACTACCATTTGAGAAGGTACACAAACACAAAATACTGAGGTAAGCAGTACTCGAGAAAGGGAGAGAGAGAGAGAGAGAGAGAGAGAAAGTTGTTTTCTTTCTTTCTTATCACACCGCCTGCTGAATTTAGTTTAGTACAAAAACCATTATCATTCATCCCCATTATGTAAGTGTAAAAACACAGACACTTTTTATACTTTCTCCCATACATTTTAGTGTTTGGACTAAGAAAAAAGTTGAAAGGAAGGAAAAGTAAGATCGATTCTATCTCATCGATTTCAAGCCATCAAGTCAATAGAACAGCTAACCAACCAGACAGACAAACAAATAGTGGACTGAACATCAAAAAAAGGGGTTTTGATGTTTTACAGCCTATTTATTTCACGTGAATCTAATCGTCAAAAAGTATATATACACACACAAACACACGTATGTACAATGTACAAGTAAACGTAAACAAAACGTTCCTAATCGAAGATAGTGTTACCACCAGAGAGAGAAGCCAAATGAGATGGATTACACTAATATCTACATTCTACATACATATGCAATTAACATATTATGCAATGCGTCATACATATTAGTCAGACTGAACCATTCTTCATATCATCATTTTTCTATGAATGCTCTCTTTTTTGTTTGAATTCGACCTTGTTTTTCTTCTCAATTGGCGGTTTACCTACATTACTTTATTGTATTAGATGTAGTATGACGGCAAAGGCATACAAATAAAGAAGAGCAATCATATGAACTAATGTATACTGACTTGTAAGCTCTGAGCTATTCTAGACAAAAAGTTTGAAAAACCTTGACAAATTTTGATCCATGGTATTTCCCTGCATTAAATCCAAGTTTCAAACTTGAGTTTCAAATGTCAATCGAATAAAAGTTATCATTACAAAAATGATAAGAATTCTATCCTAAACTTTAAAACAAAAAAAAAACAAAAGTTGATTGGATGAAAAACGGAATAGTTTTGTGTTTTGTGAAGATCTTGTTTCTTGACAGTAGAAAAGTTATGTATACAATTCTCTTTCACCTGACTTTCAATTTTCCAGTTCAAAGCACATACACAAACATCACGTACCCTTATCCACTACCATCATCTTAATTTAAGATGACTTCCAACTTTCATCATCCTCTCCTCTTCCTGTTACTTGTGAGGAGAAAAGTCAAATGTAACCTTTTCTAATTACAAAAAGAAATTCATGCTTCACGCATTTCGACACTAAATAACACAAACAAATTCTGAAGGCTTGAAATTTACAAAGACATAATATATCCCTTATTTACAAAATGTAATTTGTACACGGAAATCACTGATCCAGATTGAAATTTAGAACCATTTGTTTTTGTAAAAGTATTGACAACCTTTTACCCGTTTTATACCATCACGTAGTATAAAAGTAATACATAATTAATCAGAAAATCGCAACGAGGCTGAATATTAGATACCTGAGTAGAACGGTAAGGGGTGTCTATAGTGTGTTGTCTGTTAAGAACTGTATGTTGGCTGAATGAACTTCGAAACCAAGGCAGCGATATTTTCCTGTGCCTTCTCATTTTCACTCACTTCACTTCACTTTAGATTTACAATACAACACCACACCACACAAAATTACAATGGACGTACACTCACTTTCCCTTCATTTTTATATATGCCTCAATAAACTCTTCCCGTTGTAAACAACGATGTAACACCTTGAGGAAGAAGACGAAATGCCAGGTGCATTATAGTGAAATTTGCACCATATAACATGTCACTTATTATTATTATTTTGTATTTTTTTTTCCTCCTGTAGAAAATATAAAACTCACAACTGATTTCACTTCAGGAAATAGAACACCATTACCCTTTTGCACTCTATTTTTTTTTGTACAATAAAGAATAAAGATGATAATAAAAATAATAATGATAATAATATATTATTATTATATATTTTATAATGGATTATGTATTTATGTGTATAAATAGACGGAAATATTACACACTGCACATTATATATATATAATATCACAATAACAACGGTGGCCTAAGAAAGCAAATTATTCTCCAAACTACTCAATTTGCTTCAACAATCTCACATCTCACTGCTCGTAGAGTAAGGACGTGCACACACACAAAGAATTATCTATTAGGGTACAAAATGTATACCATGTTTTATGTATTACACGTGTAAACATAATATGTACCAACACAATATAGATAGAACAGCACAACAAAAAATAATGGAACTGTTAAACTGTTTCAATCAATTCCATCAACTTTGTTAGGATCCAAACAGAATACAGAATACACAGGAGCACCACCAACCCAACACATCAAACTCACTTTGGTCTGTGCTGAATAAGCGACCAACCTAGACTGACTGTGAGTAACTCGCTAACTCCTAAGTCTGCCGCGTTTTCCCTTGGCACATGCCGCTAAGAAGTGTGATACTCCACATTCTAAACATACGCATGCAACGGGAAAAAGGCTCCCACTTTCTACCTTCTCTCAGACATGTAAAAAACTCACGTTCTGTACAATTTGTCAAATGGACTTATGTAGGTAATTTTTTCCATGAAGAGTATCAGCACCTTTCCCTTCTCCTCCTACCGTCTCTGATACATATACAGTTTAATAGGACTACCGTAACGGTAAGCTTAGCTTAAAACTCCAAAAAAAAAACGACCGTGTTCAAGAGTTGATAAGGAAAAACGATGTAAAATGTAAAATTTTTAGCATGAAACTTCTATAAATTTTCATTTTTACTTATTATTATTGCTATTATATCCATACATTATCATATTATGCTAAATGAGACTGCACAAATATCTTTCTCTCTCTTTTGTAGTAACATTTCCAAGTAAATACAATTTACTCTCTTTTTTTTACCCCTCGTCTTCCATTTTTACCTTCCGGCATACATGCACACAAAAACAAGACAGCCAAGATTTTTCAGTTTTTATCATTTAATAACATGTCTTGTGCAACGTAAATTCTAAGGACTATCCAACGTCTGGAAGCTCATTACACATACTATATCACTGGCACACTTCTGTATTCTAGATAAAAATCATGACATATCAATCATAAATACTTATTCACTGATATTTTGAAATGTCATAGCATGGGCAATTATTCAAGTTTCTACGTTTCATGTTATATGACGCGTCATGCAATAAGATAGACTTAGATCTTTCTTTAGATCTTCATAATAGACTTTCTATCTTTATTTCTTTCTTTCTTAATGAAAGGAATGATTTAATTTAAAACCTTCTTAGAGTAGGTAAAACAGAACTCTAATGTGTAACACGGGTTTACTGTAAAAAAAAACTACGTCAAAAGTAATTAGTGAGTTGAAAGTTGAAAGGATATTTCTGTGTCCTCTTGATGTACGTTTATTCTTTGAAAAATAAATATTATTGTATTGACAAGCATAATATTTCCCACACTCGTCTATATTTATTTATTGCGTCTCCATTCTCTATCCCCATTTTCCTCTTCACATAATTCCATTGGGAAAAAAATAAATGTAAGTCAATCAAGATGAAATTTCTGGAAAAATAAAACGAATTATAAATGGTAATGGTAAAAGTTTTGATGTTTCTAAAGTTTCTAAAGTACTGCTTTTGTGTAGAATACAAGCTACAAAATGTCCTGTACATTATACATACTCCTCCTGTTTATGTAAAACAATTTCCACCTCTACATTTTCCATGTACAAACTAAGTTAATGTATTTATTTTTTCCCTTCTTGAATGAAATGTAAAATATCCATATTTTCATGAATATAGTTTTTGTTAGTTTTTTTATCCATTGTAAAAAAAATGTGCATGGTTTTTGTATTACATATAATATATTGAATATTGTGCTTTTCATAATAATAATAATAATAATAATAATAATATATAATATACAAGGTGCTTCTAGTTCAAATAAATAAGATTCTGTCCTGCTGCCAAGAAACACAAAAGATGACGACGACTTCAAAAACAGGCTAATATAGCTTTCTCGCCTTCTCTCTGTTAAAATCATGCCTAACGTTTGACTGAATAATAGACAGAGCTTTGAATGAGAGCAAGCTTCATCTTGACGCTGCAAAAAAAAATTTTTTTGCTGACATACAATAGAAACCTTTCAAACGAAAAACATGTTGAGAACAAGACACAAAATAGTAAAGTATGTACCTTTGTACT
>JAQGBI010001494.1:0-10052 GCA_034698325.1 Sminthurinus elegans
TTTGTATGTACGAATGTAATACTCAATAAAAGGTTCATATAATTTTATTGAAAATGATGACGACTAATGACTAATGACCAACGATGAGGAAAAATCTAGATTTTGAAAGATAAAGCAAATAGCAAGTAAAATTAAGAGAATTTCTATAGTCATCGTAAATCGTCTACTGCCGATCCCAAACTAATTAAGAAACTTAGTGGATAATACACAAGAAAACTGGTCTGCTATAAACATAAATGAATTCATAAAAGGGAGTCTATCAAGTTAAACAGCAAAAGCTGATACAATCCCAATCATAAGAAAAGTTATGCAGACGGAGAAAATTTGATGGAATGACAAGAATTTGAAGCTGGAAGCGTATGGGTGAAAAGGTGTGTACACAGAGTACACTCACTCCTTTAAAATCTTTCTCGTTCTATCTTGATACTAACAAGTAAGTTTAAGAAAAAAAAATTCCAATATCCAAAAACTGATATATAAAATGATAGAACATAAAACATAATATACAATAGAATAATAAAAGTTTGCTGCATTATTTAACTCTTGTACCATCAACACTACCAGTTGAACCTTGTGTCACTCCTCAGCAATGTGAATTTATAATCTCAAGTGCAATCAGATCAACTTTATATGATGAGTAATGAGCTATAAATGGAAAATGGAAATCAGTGCATTTTTTCATTCGCAGTAATCAGTAATTAACTTAACTAGATCTAATGAATGTTAATAAATTTTAGGGCTTAACATTACTTGTGTATGTATAGCCAGATCTTGGAAATACTTGTAAAGATAAAAGGTAAAAGAGTAAGTGCAAACTACTTTATTTGCAGAATACTATACGAAATGGAATAGAAGATAAAAACGAGACAATAATCATTAATAAACGCATGCTCTATGTACAATGTACATTGTGCACCATATTAAATTCTACAAGTTTTTTTTGTCCCTCCATCTTTGCAAAATGAGGAGAGTAGAATTACCTCACAAGTTCACCACTTCAACTAATTGACTTTGCTCCAAACTCCAAAGTACAAACGTAAGTGTAGTAAAATTACTCTCAATTCTAGATTCTCGATTCACGGCTTGCTGGTAGGTTTTCTTTCTTTGTTGCACCGTTTCATCCCCTTTTGTTTTTGTTTTTCAATTCTGACTATTGACACTCCCCCATGTGTGCATGCATTTTATTTTTTATTTTCTTATCCTCACAAATTTATATATTTTATATGCAATAGCATAAATCGTGGAATCATAATTTTAATAATACAATTGAAGACACAAGAATAAATTTAGCGAAGGAAAATTGTCCATTGCAATGCATGCCTGACAATTAAAGATTAATGACATTTCTAATTTCTATACAACGTTTGTATTCAATGCACAATTCAATGCAAACTATTGTTCAAAATTAAATAAAAATTAGAACCCAGGTTTAAATTAATCACACTTTGAAAACAGTTTTAGAATAAAAGACACACGAATTTCCCTTCTTGCTCTTTTATTGTCTTTGATTTAATTAGAAAAGCTAAAGTACGTTTCTGCACAAGAAGGATAATAATAATAATTATTACTGTTATGTTTATTCTCACTTCTCACTACGAAAAAAATACATGCGACCACCTTCACCGTCATTTTTAATTACAAGATTAATTAATGTTCCTATTTTGTAATAAAAAATATGCAGCTGTACATTCAAATTCAATCTCTATAAATAATATCATACATTTATTATACAAGTTTGGAGCTCACTACCTTTCTAATTCCTAATATTACTCGTTTAATGCCAATAAAAAATCTTGTATGCTTTTAGACTCTGTAAGAATGCAGAGCTATAATTCACAATTAAGAACCAAAATTGCTGTCTAATCGAATCAATTCACATTTGTCTGTTTGCTTGTAAAAATACATGAAAATGCTGTGAGATTGATTAGACTGAAACAAAAAAAAGGAGGATAAAAAATGGTGCATGAAACATGAACGAATGTAATTTGAAATCAATACCATTTACTCTTTACTCTCTACATGTTATATCTAGATAAGTTATCTGATCATTTGATATCATATCATATCATATGAAAAGCATATTGTATATATTGTCCGTTGTCCTTGAGGCAATACTAAAATTTAAAATATAACATGGATAATTTTTCGACAATGAATTGAATCGTGTAATTTCTGTGGCTTCCTAAATAATGCAGTAGACGCATAGACATCGCATATAAAAATATTCCCACTGATATCAGTGATATCCAACCACCTTCTACATGCTATCTTCTTATAGATACTTGCTTCTCAACAAACAACTTCCAACTTCAATACTCAATATAAATGTACCAATGTACTTTGTGAATATAAAAAAGAAGAAAATTATGTATGATATATGTGCTAGAGTAATCGAGATCTGTAAGAATCATTCAAGCAAAAAGAACAGAAATGGGTGCGGTAGACAAGAATTAAAACAAAATACTAGCGTTTAGACTAGATACTTTAGACGTTTTCAAGATCCAAGATTCAAGTGAGAATATTTTCACATATATATAAAAGTTGAACCTGACCAAAGTTTTTTCTTAAAAATTATAAACAATGTGGAATCTCATTTCATTTTTTTTTATAAATTAAAGTTGATAAGAAACTAAAATGGGAAATGATCATTCCCTGTTAAATTCATAGAATAAATAATACAAAATATAGAAATAACATTAAGAATCATTAAGTAAGAATAAAGAAGAAAAGAGATGATTGTGATATTAAATGATTGAAGAGGGTCAAAACGTATAATATATAATATAACATCAAAGATAGCAGATAGCACAAAAAGAGAACAGAATCAGTAATGGTGAAGAACAAAAGTGGTCAAATGATTGCCTTTTTGATAAAAAAAAAGTCGATAAGTCGTGACTTACCTTCTCCCTGTTTTTGTTTTTATCTTTGTCTTTGTATCAGTTATCAGTGATCTCTACTATCTACTACTGACTCTTGACTATTCAATTGGATAAAAATTTAAAATATCCATCATCCATAGTCCATAGATCATCCAAGTTAAACAGGGAGAAGGGGAAATGTATATCATTGTAATTGTAATAAAACCAAGTGGATAAAGTTCAGATTTCCATTTTTTTATCAAATATAAAATAATTTAAAGAAAAAAATAATAAATAAGCATTGTTAGGCCTATTATCCATTCTAAATTCTAGTTTTTCTATATTTTATTATGCATATTATATTACACTTATTTACATTAACATTTATATGAAAATTAAGTGGAAAGATGCTCAAAAACCGTCCCATTACACATCGTGTAGAATGTATCTATGATCCATGTAGAATATAGAATAATACACATGAAGAGTGGGGAGGACGGCATAAAGATCAAATCCATTGACATTGAATACACATTACACATGATACGTACATGTACAAACTATAAACACTCATTTCTTCTCCCTTTAACTCTTTTTTTTCTCTCTAGACTTGAAAGTTTGAGACTTGAGATTTGAGACTCGAGACAAACTGCGTTGGCATGATCTACAAATAAGTAATAACCAGTTTTCCGTTGAAAATAATACTTTAACCAATACTTTGAAGGAAGAAGTCTCCCAAAAAATTCTCAGACTATGTACTTACATATACATGCACGTACAAACTACAAACTACAGTACCCATTACTCATAATATAATAAATGTACGCACCGTCAATCCTCAATACTCAATACACCGTTTGATATGAAATTAACTTTAAACTTTTATCCACCATCCACTCACACACACACACACACACATAGACACACACAGACACACATGTTGAGAAAATCTTTGAAACGTAAGTTCACAAGTTAATGACTATGGAAAACGTGAGTTCAACAATAAAATGACCACAATATAAAATAGTATGTGTCTGTCTGTCTGCTGTGTCTGTACAGACTCTGTACTCTGTGTATTTTTATCTATATTTAATGCATGTCCTCCACACACGTATTACGTATTACATGTTACACATATTATCCCTACTGAACTCGTCTATTCCACTTTGTACTTCTATTTCTGGTGGAAAGTGGAAATCATGTCTTTCGTCTTCGTCTTGCCTTTATTCACTATTCACCCATACAAACACGTCAAGTAGTGACTAACTAATAGTTTTTTGATCGTTGTTTTAATCACAAACACAAACATACATAAGTCATGTCGTACACCACAGACAACCGAGATGAAAAAAGGTAGACTCAAATTTCCAAAGGATGAGAGTTGAGAATCGAGAAGCCAATACTGAGTTTTTGAGCAATGAGTATTGAATTTAACTATAGGAAACAAATCACAAAAGAAACGTTGGTCGTCGTCGTCTCTTCATTTTTTTATTCAATATTCAAAATTCAACCCATTAAAAGCTACACATACAACACGTAAGATGACATTGTATTATCGTATAATACATTTTAAACTTTTCAATTTTCTAAAGAATGTATCTGTATTTCCGCTTTATATTTTATACTATTTTTCTATAATTTAATAATATTTCAACTCTTGTCGTGACTTTCAAATATGAATGATTCAAATATCAAATATGAAGATGATTGAGCTACATTATATTTTATTTTGTCAATTGTATGAAATAGAATGGAAAAATCGCAGTTCTGAATTCTAAGAACACAAACAGTTACCAGTCTGAAGTCTGAAAAAAAGAGACAGAAAATGTTCAAAATTTATGCGTCATTGGTCTTTTGGTATTGGTATTACAAGGAGAATTAAATTACAAAAATTACTGGAAACGTAAAGAAAGAGTTGAAAAGAAAATTCAGAGTCACTGAATTTATGGTGCCATTCAACATTCAACAATCCAGGTTCAAAGGGAACAGCGAGGAGACTACTAACAACAACAACAACAACCACCAACTAACAGTACCAATAAAAATATACAATAGAATGTAACAATACAAACTACAAAATACAACGTGTGTATTATGTATCTAATACACAAGAATGTGAGTGTGTGGAAGTAGGAAGAAAGTGGTCATTATTATATTATAGATTTGGATGTGGTATAAGATGGAGACCAATCACTTTTGTTGAACGACGCGTCTCTTGTAGGCGCCTAATCAAATTACTAGTATAACGATTCTTGTATGCTCACTTACACGCATTCACGATCCAAGATTCACACACACAAACAGTTCCCAATTACACATTATTTATCTTGGTCAAATTAAATACTTTTGTTGGAGGATGATGTGATTGCAGTACTTATCCAGGTCAAGAGATGGGTTATACTTTATACTTTATACAGTAGAGATAACATTTGAGACATATTTTTACATGCATTCACTATATCATATACTATATACACCGAGGAGTACTAGATAGATACAGAAAACAGATAGAAATAAACAGAAGGTCCACATCTTGAATCTTGTGTCTCGAGAATAAAAAGAAAAACATAAAGAGCTAAAATTGATCGAGAGTCTCGATTCTCAATTCGAGACCATTCCCGTTCACGTTTTCCTCGTTTTAAAGGAATTATGAATTCTAAATAGAAGAAAAGATTTGAATAATACTCATGCATCATACATCATACACATAACGGGGCCAGTAGACAATACTATTATGTGCGTTGAGAACTATTATGCATAAATTCATAAATAATAATAATGTTAGCACGTACATGAGCTTATTTTGTTATATATTGAACAAGCTATAGATTGTAGATTGGTAATTGCCATGTTATGCGGATGTTTGTAGTGGGTAGTGTATAAAACTAGTCAATCGTCAGTCAGTACTGGTATTCTTACCAGTTTTAGATTAAGCACGCAATAGAATGACGTAGAATGTGTGATAGACCGAGAAATTCTAGAGAAATGTATATATATACAATATAAATGATAAAAAATATTGACAGCACAAAACTGATCATATCTAAACAGCATAACAATGTCTTTGTTTTCTTCTTCTGTTAATTAAAATGTGTGCTTTATTAGGAAAAAGGTCATTCTTATATTTTGTATTTATACAAATTTGCATTCTTTATCCTATTATTTAATTGCTGTGTATCAAGTGTCAAGTCGATTTATATTGTAACAGACTACAGACCGTAAGGCAGATAAAACTCAAGGTGGCAAATTTTTTCACAGTAAAAGTTTCGGGCTACAGATGTGCTGTAAAGGTGGAGGATGTAATGGAAGATCAGCGACATTAAGAGTTAATAGGAGTGATGTCGATTAAGTTAATTATTGAGATAAAGAGAAAACTGCATCTTGCATCTGAATCTTGAAAGATGTGTCTTTAATTATGCCATACGTACTGAACTTGTACAGAGTACAAAATACAAAGAAGTCCTGGTCGTCAATTACGCATACCGTCTAATGTCTAGCGTCTAATGTATAATGGTATTTATATTGTACAGAAGAGAGTTGAGAGGAAATCATCATATTTATGAATATTTGTCTGGTGTCCAGTCACTACATACTGCATGTGCTTCAGTTCAAAATTGAAGACATCATCGAGAATCGAGAGCGGAGAATGGACTTCGTCTGTCTGCCCGTCATTTAATCATTTAATATCATATTGATGCTCTTGTCTATTCTTTCTCAATTCTCGATTCTCAATGTATGAATTAGTAGGAGATATTGAGTTTGAATTTTGAATGAAAATTCAAATGATTACACATATTATGGTCATTAGCCATTACCATTTTATTACATGTGCATAGAATCTCTTTGTGTGTCTGTGTATTGTGTCTGTTAAACTTATTGTATGTACTGACTTCTGACACTGACAACAGCAAAGGAATATGAAAACCGAAATTCCCTATTCTTCATTCTTCCCACAGCCAACCGACTGGCAACAGACGAGACTTGACCACGGACACGTACATATATTTAAGATTTAAGTTTCCAACACTCTGAATATACACATACACCCTCATCACTGAAAACTGAGTGAGAGAAAAAAAGAACCGGAGCAGGAGCCAGCGTCAGAGCAAAAAAATAAAATCATATGGATATGGATTAAATTGAAAGAGCTTTAACAAAATAAGGGAAGAATGCGTTTTAATGTGGTAAAGTGTTCAGTGTTCTTTAATGACATAAGTTTTGTTTCGTGAGTTAGTTCAATGATACACGGTTTTCACTGTATATTATTACATGTTATACGCTCGAGTATTCAAAAGGGTAATAATAATAATAATAATCATAATAATATTATACACGTTGTGGTGGTTGTACTAGTATAACGAAACATGATACATAATACATCCATCATTTCCAATAGTAAAATGTGTATCAAGTCTCTAATATCTAATAAGTATACATTATAAGTACTTACAAAGCTGAAAACGGAAATGCTGCCCGTCATAATCATCTAATATCTAATACTTCCAGCTTTGCTTACCAAAATATGAGAGAAAGAACGAAAGAGAGAGAGAGACAGAGGTCTGAGCAGGCTCATGCATAATGTACACAGTTACGTTTGCACTTTGCATTATTTGATATATAGCAAATAGCAAATAAAAAAAGGACCACTTTGGCCTTTGTACATTGTATATTTGTATTGAAAAGTATTCATGTTATTGGAGCATTAAACTTTTACTTTTAATCTTTACAAATCCTTTGTTTGAATACTAAAACCTCACAGTTTTTCTCAGCACTTATGAATCCACATATATTATAATAATACATGTATAACTCCAATTCCAACTCCAAATTCCATTCATTCCCAAACTGTACAATTTTCCAGTTCTCTCATCCTTTTTCTCTTTCTCTCTCTTACTGTTTTTTTTATTTCTCTTTTCCTTTTCGTGAGTAAAAATATTACGTTTAATACACATTATCTTTTTGTGGATTTTATTCAACTCCTATTGTAATCTAAATCAAACGAACCAAAGTATGAATGAATGAAAAAAAAGGGCATGGAAAAATATAAAATATAGATAGGTAGTAGATAGTAATGACTTTTCATATTTAGCACTTGACTTTTACTTGTTCGGTGCTTCGTGTTCAATATTCTGTTATACTTATGACATACACCATAAATGAGCAAGGAAGAGAACATTTTGCTCCAGTTGTTTTGAAAAAGAAGTTATACACACATAATAAATAATACAAGTTGATTTCTGAATTGGAACATTCATGTGTATAGTGTATATCATTTATGTATGTAGTTCAGAGAATTTATGCTAGGTTTAACTGTTTTGGTTGTCTCTCTCTTTTATTGTGTGTTTTTGACTACATACATCATACGTGGTCTTTTGCGTGTGTTTTGTATTCTTTATTCTTTGTCATGAGTACACATAAAAAATACAAATATAAAGACAGTAAATACATGTAGTTATTAGTATACACACACACACTAGGCACTAGACACTAGACACAAAATGTTGAATGGATACGGTGTAAATACATGTGTTTATATTATATAAAGGAGACTCTCATTCAGAGAGAGAGACAGGTGCAGGTTTTCACACCACGAGACGTACGTTTGCTCATGATGGAACATTCATAGAATCTATCTATTCTATCTATAATATATCATTTCATGAGAGGGACAACAAAGTACACAAAAAAAAACAATCACATGAACAAAAAACATACAAAACGCACAAGAACATGGTCCAAATTAATTAGAATGACTTTTTGAGAACAACCGGAATTAAGAACCCACCGTTCTCTTTCTCCTCTTTCTCTCTCTCTCTCTCTCTCTCAACCTATTAACTATTAATAGCAATATTTTACTTTGTATAGCCATGTGATCGTACAAATTTAAGTACTATTATCTATTATTACATCTATAACATCCCCATAATATACTTTTATATTTATATATATATATCTTCCCCCCTCTTATGTCCATCCCTATAATTCACTAATAAATATTCACTTGTAGATTTGATACAAACACAAAGTGTTAAATAATAGTAATAATAATAATATACACACTCTTTAGCATTTTCTATTATACATTGTATGCGTATATTAAGTATTATCTATTATGAGGAATTCAATACAATAGAAAGTAGTGAGAGAGGACTTTTCTTTTCTGAATACTCAAAACTCAAAACGATGAAATAATAATATATAATATTGACAATAATAACAAAAAGAGAGACGCCACCATCAAAATAATATAAAGCAAAACCAGTAGAATGTATTTAGATCACATTTTTAGTGGGTAATGAAATAATACAAAACACAAAATAAATGAGAATATATGTAAGTACATACTTACTCAAGTTTTCTTTTGTTCTCACACAGTGGTCATCATAATAAAACATAAAAGTAGATGACATTTCCTATTTGAAGCTTGAAATACAAATTCTCTCCAAATTCTCGCGTATATATACGCCAATATTCATATTTCATGTCAAATATAAATAGGCACCGAGTACCGAGTACCGAGTAAAATTGATAATGAGATTAACTATTATTATTATTGTTCATTGTTAGTATCAACTTGAATATCGAATGGATGTAAAGAGCAAAACTCTTCAGTCGATTCATGTCGTTCAATATACAACAATGGAATAATATTTAATGTTACATTAATAATGTACTAAATTTATTTTTCGTATTTTATCGATGGAAATAAACAACTTTAAATCCCTCTGGTATCTTCCCTGTGTATATATGTTATACATTTACATGACACTATTTTGTATTTGGGAAAAATAAAAACGGAAGGAAAATCTAGAAAAATTAGACAGCTTTTTTTACTGCACTCGCACAACGCTTATGAATTTGGGTAAAGCAAAATAATGCCAATCAGCCATGTAAATATATCATTTGTCTAGAGTCTGCAGTTCAAGCAAAGTTACATAATTTTCTAACACAAGTATCTATAGTTTTCTTCTGTAAACAACACAAAACCACATGAGCATACTGTTTCTACTTACAGTTTAATGACACAAGAAATGACGTATAAAGTTGTATTACATGGCACATCACACAAAGATAGATAGATGTGATACGTGGAACTTTTAAATTAAAATGTATTTGTTAATAATATAACAACAATAGATTGTACAAAGTACCAGCACATACAGAATACAGATTGATGGTCCTTTTTCATTCTTT
>JAQGBI010001495.1:0-10052 GCA_034698325.1 Sminthurinus elegans
CGCTGTATAATTTATACTACATAGCTCAAGTTTGTTTTTATATTGATGGTTCTTAAATTTCAAAAGGATAATGGATAATGAAATCGTAAACCCGTCTTTGACCTTCCATATGTACTTTGTAATTGATACTTGATACATGTGATATGCACACACAAGTAAATAACAGGTGCAGAAATAGAAAATAGGCTATCAGTTTCTGTCAGCCAAAATGTGACTTGTTGTTTGTTGTTCGTAAAAAAAACAAGTTGAATGAATGAAATGCTCGCACGTGTGCAGAGTGCAAAACACTGAAACGTGTGTACACGATACACGACCTCAGATTACACTTTTTATGCAACAACAAACTACTAGTATAATAAATAGTAAGGTTATAAATGATCATGCCAACGGGACGAAGCTTTGTCTATTCTCTACGCTCGTAGTTCCATGTTCATTTTTAGAAATGAAATGATTTAGAATTTTCACTATGTCAGACTAAATAGTTGCGAGCTAAACGAGTTTCCTCCGGATTTTTCAGAGACTCAAAAATTACATGATTCTGAAGGTAGTGGACTGTTGTATTACGTACGTCTACAGCCTAAATTCTACAATGTAAATTATATCATATGGCTGGGGTGACAGGACTCGTGGTGTGTATAATGTATAACATGTTGTTTGTACATGCACATTATCTGTAATCTACAGCATAATAATTTTTTCATTTCCAGTTTTTGGATGAAAAGTTGGTAGTTTTACAACCACTCACATGTCACATGTACAATGTACAATGTACACTTGCTCAGACAGACCTAAATACATATTCCGTACAATGGAACATTATCATTATTTATATCATTACACACTTTGTATTGTATTGTCTGCTGTACAGAGTGCAGAGTGCAGAGTGTGGATTGTGGATATACTTAATTGTAGATTCCAGACAATTCAAATATTTGACAAATGTTAATCTCAAGGTAACCCTGACACATCTGTTCTTATTGTATCATATAATGACATAAGATCCATAGATGTATGCACATGTATTTAAGTGTCATATCTAGTATGTAGCTTGAATTATCTTCCACATCCAATAATACTTTACACTTTATAATTTGTCCTGGGTAAACAAAATGAGTACAAAAAGTTTTAAAAAAAAAATTGTATCTTGCATAACATATTTACTACAACATAAGAACATGAACAAATACAGAGTATTATTACAGACTGCAGACTATACAAATTACAAAAACATCACCATTTCACTCAAAACTCAGAATCAGTAGTCAGTACGACGGCACAGAACTTGTGTAGCACAGCACAAGTCGGAATGGAGCATCTGAATTCAAAACCAGAGAGGTGAATCTTTTTATTGGAGTTTGGAGTCTCCTCCATCTCCATGAGTTATTTAGGTTTCTGACTTCTAACTCGTAAGTGTCTAATATTGGAAAGTTACGAGAAGTGATCAAATATCAAATATGATTATATAGTCAGTAGTGAAAGTGTAATATACTCGTTGCTTCTTGTGTAAAGTGAAAAGTGGAAAGAAAGTTGTAAAATGTACAAGGGAAAAAGAAGTGAAAGTTTTCTCTGGTTTTAACTCTGGTTGTTCTTTTTGATTTACACTGTCCCTATTTTACATCCCACAAATACATTTTATACATGCATTATGCATGCAAACAAATCAACATTTTTTTGACTTTTACCATTTTTACTAAGAATTAAGAATCTATCTATGCACAATCGACAATCGACAACACATTTTCCCAATTAAGCTGTACAGAAATCTTATCTAAATGTGAGTAATTATTGTTGTTATTATTATTATTATTTTTAACTGTTAACTATTCGTGCCTGGGTTTTCCGACAATAACTGTAATTATGTAAATGATATATGATATGATATGTATTATATGCATTGTTCATCATAATTTATAATCACTGTAAATTTCAAATTCTGAGTATAAGTATGAAAAACTAGTGAAAATTGAATATGTCGTACGTCGTACGTCATACATTGGGTATGCCGTGTGCAATGGAAGGCAAATATTATGTATTTAGTAGTTACATGGAATATTGGTGGTAGATACACTTCTTAAATACTAGATATCAGATATCTGTACATGTAATATGTAATGTTTATGATGTGTATTTGCTATTTGCATAGTTGGAGGATATCACCAATCACCACTTCACTTGTGTATTGTTTATTGTGTCTGTGCCCTTATCTATCTATTATATGGTGACTACAATGTAAACTTGCTCAGACTTTGTTTAAATATAAAGTATCAATGATACTTTTACATAAATACATAATATGTAGATAATACTAGGAGGATATCAAAATTTTCATAATACTATCTTATATCTTAATGTCTTAATAATCATAATTTTGAAAATCAACTTTTGGATAATGGACAACCTTTTGTTGTTTCTTGTTTATTTATATGTAATTCCATTCTGTATTCTGTACAGTATTATGAAATTGTAGTAACTTTAACTGTGACATATGATATATGATACTCTGTACACTTTATTATTATTATTTCTATAATGCCCATTGTCCGTTTCCTATGGTCCATGATTATCTTATGTGATTACTGATTACTTATTACATTAATGGATGAGGTTCGACAGGTTCATCATCGGTAACGAATAACGAATAACGAATAATGCCACGTTCAAGGTTAACCATTAACCATTAACAGTATTATTATATATTGGCAAGCTACATAGTATATATGTATTATACGTATACATATTATACATGGTACAGTGAGCATTAACGTTGGACGCTGGGGTACATAAGACAGAGGACAGTTGATAGCTGGTAGTTGGTAATTGATAGTTTTAGTAGTCCATTTACATCATATAGTATATCCTATATTATAGGCCATATAGATTGCAAGAGAAAGCTGTAAATGACCATGTCATTATAGTCTATTTATGTAGATATTATAGGTATTAGATGTGTAGTGTTTACGCGTGTGCCGGTCTGTGTAACTCAAATGTAAATCAAATTTGATTGTCCTTCCTCAGAATCAGAATCGGATCATTCGTCATGCGTCCTATGTATACTTTCTCTGGAATCTTCAAAAGTACACTTATGTCGTAATCCATAATGTTAATTATTCAAAATTACTATCATGTAGCTCTAAACACCTAGTGTCATGTAAAAAGGGTACAGGAGTGGAAGAGAGAGAGAGAGAGAGAGAGAGAAATTCAGTGCTGCTCTGTCCAGAGTCTAGAGACTACAGTCTAGAGAAAGAAAAGAAAAGAGGAAGGACGGAAGCAAGTTGAAGGCGACGTGGACAAACGACGAAAAAGAATACACCCGTTGAAGCATGCATGATGTTTCATTTTTAATGGACATATCAAGTACTGAGTAGACATGGACAGAGACATGGTTTATGACAGCTCAACCAAAATTCAACCAAAGTTTACATGCGTTCATGTGTACACTTGTACTATTATGTATACTTTTTACTATTTACACCACAATTTCTGAACGTTAATAATAGAACTTTGTTCATGAACTCAATCCCAATGTATTTATACGTATACATACGTGTTTGTGGTTATACACATGTTTGTTTATTGTTTATGTATGTGTGTATGGATGTAGACTTTGGGTTTTGTATTCGTACAAATAGAACGGCTTTGGGTTTCAGGATGTGGAATTCAACGTGCTACGATATGTTGTGTTTTACACGTTCAAATATCTCATCTTTGTTACCAGTGCTGGTAAAACTGTTCCATTCTACATGCATACATACGCCCTGAGAAACCCAGAAGGACAATTTCAGGGTACTTGTAAGCTTGTGACCAAGAGAGAAAATTTGAGTGGGTAGCAGTTTAGCTCCAAACCCCATTACCAAAACGAAACCAAAAGTGGTTGACAGGGACACCAGACATTTAAATGTAATCACAATTCATAATAGACATAAGTGAATAGTGAATTCATTTACATTTATGTACTATTTACACATGTACCTACGTACAATGTACATTGTACATGGATAAAAAAAGTACAAAGGTGAGTTAGGAAGAGTGACCAGTGACCAGGGAACGCGTACATTGTACATGTATGTATATTTGATTGATGAAATTTCCCATACTCTTCTATATTCATGAAAATATAACTGTGGGTATGTATAATGTATTTGAAGGATGGGCACTGGATTGGGTCTACTGTACATACATAGATACATATATGTACCTCTGGAGCTATCAAGTGGGAACATTTATAGTTTACAGTGAATGTTCATTCTTTGCTCATTAATCATTTATAATAAGAGAACACGTACAACGTACACGTGTACAATTTTTTGTACATATCTTGGTAATAGTTACAGAAAATATTATGATTTCTGAGTTATTGTGTCTTTTACATGTCTATAATATGTATGTATACATATGTATGCTTTCACTTCCTTCCTCCACGGTTTACATTACTTGTGAAGCATTTTATATCAACTATCAACTATCAAGACACGTATGTATACATATTATTATTATTATTATGGGCAGTATTTATCATGTACATACATGCATAATATATATAACAACTTGTGGACAACTGGATATCAGTTTTACCGGCACACTCGTACCAACCATTTTTGATATTACTCTGATCATGGTAATGTATCTAATATCTATAATAGTGTCGTACGTCGTACGTCGCACAAGTTATAACTAAAGTCACGGACTAGAAAGAAAGTAGAAACTATATTGGATTGGACTGGACTGGAGACTATAATATGTAGAAAAGGAGACTAAACTTTAATATTTAAAAGTAGATTACTTTGTACTGTGAGCATAGGTAGTTTATAGTTGATGTTACTATTGCCTTGAATGGGTTTTAATACTATAATATTACAGTACATGTGTGTTTGTAGTATGTGCGATGTACTCTACTTTCACTGCTGCTCAAACCACGACAAACTCTACACAAAACACTACTTGATTGATACTTTTTGAATTTATTTTCTTCTTGGAGAATGGGAATCCAGTTCTGTGCTGGAGCTCCAACTTGGAGCTACCTTAACTCCTAAACTATGTACATAATGTAATATTTTATTTTACCTGTACATTTCCATTTAGTGTCTCGTGATTATTTTCTCTCTCATGTATGAGTCTCCACACTGGTTTAAAATTTAAATGTATTACAAGTTTAGTGTGCAGTTTTTTAATTTCGTAAATGAACTATTTGTTGCCATTTATTTTTTTCTCGGATAATCAAGTTCAAGTACAAAAATTTAATCAGGCTGTTAAAAATTAAAAAATACTAAAAATCTAAATAAAATGGACAAAAAAATTAAAATGTTGAATTGGCCTATAAAGTTCTAATCAAATTATAATTATTATAATTTTCTTTTTCATTTTTTAACGTGTATAAAAAAAATTTATTGTGATTCAAATCGGCTGAAAAGCTCCACAAAGTGCTAAATTATTAATAAATTTTTATTAATATTAAAATTTTCTTCTCAGTGCGCACAAAAGTGTAGTTAGTAGTTAGTTTAGTATGAATGTGTACTTGGAGAATTTTTGACAATCTTCTACCTCTCAAATCAAGTCATGTGATATTTTTATATTTACCAAAAAAGAAAAATGCTCTAATCTCTTCGACTGAAATTATAATAAAACGCACAATTAATTTACGTATAAATATATCTAAACATAGATTCTGGATTCTACGAATTCTACAAAAAAAAAAAATTGAGCAAAAGCGTGTACAAAATAAATAAAATGACTGAGACTTTCTTCATTCTACGGGGTGAGAGGGGTTATAAAAGTAATTAGGGAGATGATTTTTTGTTGCTTCAATAAAAAATAATACTTTGAAAAGACTGCGTATTTATTACAATATATAGTGAAAAATGTGCACAAAAAACTAAAAGCTATTTAGTGCTATAGGTAATAGGGATCATTAATTACATTTAATTTTTAATGTTCTGCTGTATAAAAGATAAAAGATGGACTGCTTGAAAAAGTATTACAAAGGGCAAAAATACCAAAACTAATATTAAATATAAAGTAACGCTCAATTATTACAATACAGACTATGTAGACTACAAACGATTAATTAATTAATTATCATGAGGATGTGAGGATGATGATGATAATGGAAAACAATTATTCAACTAAAAGGAATAATAATACTAATAATTTAATTAATATCCCATCAAGGCTAAATAAATTTTATTCAAGTCCCTGGATAATGGGTCATTAATTATTACCGTTTATTTATTTGTACCTGGACAAATTCAATAGCAAACTTATTACATAATAATACAAAAAACGGGAAAACATCGATCTGTTTGCACAGTGAGTATAACATGTACTTTTCACGGATTTTTAAAAAGTGAAAAAAAAGAAGATAAAAGCTATTGACTATTTACCAATACCTCATAAAAATATTATATTATTATATGAATACGAAATACGTACCGACGAAAATTTTGTTGAACACATGTGTATTTTATGTATAGTGTGTAGTGTGTACTGTGCATCAGCTATCGTACTTTCTTTTTAAGACATGTATAGTGTGTTAAATAATTGGTAGCAACAAAAATCCACATTCCATGTATAGTCCAATCCAAGCACCTATATCATACTTTCACCTATTTTTTCCGTGCAGTGCAGTGTATAGTGTATAGTGGTAGTAACTAGTAGGTATCATGGCATTTTATTAAATCACACAATATTATCATAGCTTCATTTTTTCTGTACACAGACTATAGACTAGAGACGTGTAGTATTATGTGTTATGTAAGATGTGAGCATGTGTCTGTACAAAAATAGTTGTGTCCAAGCATATATAAAAAATGTGGAGCTCATCGCTCATTGATATTTGCTGTTCACATTATTTGAATAAAGGACTTCCGTTTGTCCGTCTATCAGTCTGACTGTACATATAGTGTTGTGTACGTAGTAAGTATACGTATTATAGCTCACTATACATAGAATATCATAATGCACAATATATACTGTAGACTCCACAAAAATGAAATGCTTTCTCTTGAATCTAGGATATATCCTCAGTTATATCCACAAGTACATACATATAATACATATAATATATGACCATTTTACACATGGAATAAAAGACAGCATGCCCAATACACAATACACATAAATATTATGTATTATGTACACACACATGACGTGCCACATTATATAATATGATCAATGATACGTAACCGTTTTTCATTACGTACGTAGGTATATAATACATACATCAGAATATTTATCCATATCCATGTCAATACAATATCAGAATATCAGTCTTGAATCAGCAGGAATAAAGTATAAAGTCTTTATATTTATTCATGTATAGTGTACATAGTTTGCATAGTATATCGTGTACAGTTGTACAGGGTATACCATATTATTATACACATGATATATATCTATAAAAGTTGTGTCCAAGTCCACGCCATGTCCACGTTAGCTCAGTGCGTACGACCATACCACTCGAATACTTTCTGTCCTGTCTCCTCGTTAGCACTCTTACGGCCACAAAATAACTAAAAGCGTCAAACTACTGTATAATAATAATAATAATAATATTGTATTCGTATTTCGTATTCATATTCATTATTTCCTATTTCCCACTCAGAACTTGTAGTGTCCAGTGTCCACAGTGTTCATTAACCATCGTGTCTTTAGTGTTTATAGTGTGTGGGTAGCTCAGCCTGCTCATACTATATATACAGCTGTACAATGGTCAATGGTTAATATATTTATAACTAATACACGTTGGATAAATAACTAAATAATTAAAGAAGGAAAAGGATAGTGTGCTTGTGTCATCAGTCATCACATTAGCTATTTATACAAAATGACGTGTTTTTACTATATTAAAATTACACGTAAAAATACAATTACAATCCACGAGTATAGTGAAAAAAAAGTTTCGTATTCCCCATGAAAATGCGTGTGTATTGTGTGAATTGTGTGTAAGTATGGATCAAAACCATGTGTATTCACGATTGATGGAGTTGAAATTCAAATTAAGAATTTGTGCCCACAATACGAGAAACAGTGAAAAAATAAAAGTAAAAAAATAAAAATAGTGGTGTGTGTATTTCACGACATGAGAAAATATCAGTATTGGAGGGTTAACAACAATAAAAAAAAGAAAAAAATATAAATAAATGAAATTGTTTTTGTTTGGTGGCTCAAAAAACAATAACAATAATAATAATAATGTAAACTCTTTTGGGAATCGGAGACAGACACAAGGAGAAGTATGTATATATAACAAAAAATCTCTCTTCATTTGATGTTTGATATAATATTATAATTCTTCTATATAATTTCTGTAGCATGTACAATGTACACGTGTCGAATGTAAAATATATAGATGCCTTTTTTTTATCTTTTGTCATTTGTTTAATGTTTTGTATGATATGATAAATAATTGGCATTTATTCAAAATTTAAATACATTGTGTTACACAATCAACAATAAACAATAAACATACACACAATATATATTATATATCAGCATCATTATTTTTTCTCCTGATTAAACTACAATAATAATAATAATAATATGTGTACCTTTTAGTAAGCGTGTGTCATGTTTTTATCAAGTAGAGAAAAAATAATAAAAAAGACCCTGTGAACTGTACAAATTACACACACATGTCTTTGATGTTTTGCTTCTGTAAGTTGGAAAATTGGAAAAGTAAACGATTCCACTCTAAATAAACAAAGAAAAAAGTATGAATGATGAATTATATGAATCAAAAGCTTGATATTGAATGCCTATTCTTCTTTTTTTTCTTTTCTTTGAATTTTGAATAGTGTATATAGTGATTAGCATTTGAATTATCCTCTGAATTGAATCTTTGTTCACTCCAAGTTTTATTGACAGTTGATTCATTTTGATTGACAAGCATATTATATATTCATTCAGTTTTCAGTATATTATATAGATTTTTTTTTTCTTGATTCAAATCCAAAATATTACGTTTTCAATGTAATTTCAATATAATCATAATATAAATATTATTACAAACCAACAATATTTAGATATTAGTTTATTTATGAAATTGATTGTTTTATTTGTGTTTGTATGTACAGGGTACTGAGGGGTGTATGTTAGTCCCATCGTCATCATCACATCAACAACAAAGGGACAAGAACAAGGAACCACCATCCTCTTCGACCTCACATTCCTCATCATCTGTATCCATCATGATATCTGAGCACATATCAAATTTAACCAAAGACATGATTGAATTTGACACGACTCCAGCTGTTGGGGAAGACCCCAGTAATGAACTCGGAGAAACAAGTGTGACTGATGAGAAAAATGCTCAAGACAGTAGTGATATTTCGGATGGTGTTGGTTTTGGTGTTGTGAGTAGTGGTGCTGGTGGTGAGTGTGATATGCCTAGTAGTCGTGGTCGTGGTGGTGAGGAACAAGAAGAAGAACATGACAAAGATGACAGTGAGAATTTAGAAGGATCAACAAAACAACAGCAGTCGATGAGAACATCACCAAATCTTTCAATTGTTGATGGTGATGTTGAAGTTGATATTGAAGTTGATGAGGAGGAGGAGGACGGTACGAAAAATAATACCAGTGTTAAAAAAAATACAAAAAGTAGTAGTAAAAACAGTTTGAATGTTTCGGATAGTTTGAATTCTAATTCTAATCCTAATGATAATACCAATACCAATACCAATGAAAATGACAATGACAACAATAGCCATAAAAATGTACACGTTGATGATGATAATATTGATATTGATGTTGATAATAATAATAGAGAAACGAATTCGAAAAATTCAAATACAAAAACAATTTCAATTTCAATTCCTACAACTAATACTGATACTGATACAAGTTCAAATCCATGTGTTGATACTAATAATTCCAATTCCGACTCAGACTCTGGCCTTCACATACATTTGACGGAAGAGGCTCGTTTTGAGGATGTTTCGGATGAGGAGGCTGAAGAACGAGATCGCTCATCCTATTCCTCAACAGAAAAGATTAGAAGCACCGCTGTTATAGTTGCAGTAGACTCAAGTACAAATAAACGTAAAACTTCACCTGTA
>JAQGBI010001496.1:0-10050 GCA_034698325.1 Sminthurinus elegans
AATTGACTACTAGGTGGCACCGTTAAATGTTTTCAAAATTGACTACTAGGTGGCACCGTTAAATGTTTTCAAAATTGACTACTAGGTGGCACCGTTAAATGTTTTCAAAATTGGCCACTAGGTGGCACCGTTAAATGTTTTCAAAATTGACCACTAGATGGCGGCACTGACGAGGTCCAAGTGTGACCACTCAACTAGCATGCTTAATTTTGACGGGCAGACACGACGAGAACGGTCCAAAGCTTTGCTTCCTAAATATGTACAAACTCAAAATGTGTCAATGCAGGAGTTTTGCTGTCGATGACTTGAATTTTTTCATTGATATGTAGGAAAATTGGTGTGAGACGAAGACCGTGGAGAATAGATGCAGTGTGACGTCATTTCCTCTGTCCAATTCCAGTACAACACAAGGCGGGATATTAGTCTGTTACTCAAAACAGCAAGTTCGCTCGCCATACGTTTTGTTTTTGCCCAACCCTCAACTGACGTCCTTAAATCCTGCCAGCACTGAACCTGACAGAAGCGGAAGCATCCTCACAGAAATTCGTAAAATAATTTATTCTTTTTTCTACAGACTCGCTACTTTGTTCCACTAATGTAATACTAAGCTGCTGGATATAAACTCTAACGTTTTTTGTAGAAATTCTTGAAAAGGACCACGCAAGTTATGAAAAGTTTCTGAAGCTTTCTATTCTTCATCCTGAAAGGGAAAAGGGCAATGGAATTAGGAGGAAAACTGGAGGGGAGATTAAGATTGAGTGCACGGGCCCAGCATTTCTTTTCCTTCAAGGATTTCTCTGGACTGTGGAAAGCAAGGACAACAAAATGGAATCCGGTTTTCCACCAAAGTTCAAATTTTCAGGTGATGTGTCATTTACTATTTATTTTGTATTATTTTGGCTCATCATGAAACTTTAAACGTGTGAAAATATAGGAAATTTGAATTCATTCTCCAAAGCATGAGAGAAAATTGTAGAAAAGTATGGGTCGTGTAAACCGGATACTCCAAAATTCCCCTACAAAATCTACAACTGTGATTCTCACAAACTCTTCATTTTTTAGATGGAGAAACTCAAATCTTAGCAGACGGTCAAAAGCGCGTGAGTTCAACACTCACTTTGCGGGATAATCAAAATCGGAATTTTAGTGCAGTCGTGAATGTCAAGTGTCAGGCTTTTGTGAGCGATGGACCTTTTTTTGTGCAGTCAAACCTACAAGTAAAGCTTGAACGAGTTGATCACCCTGCCAAAGAAAAGTGCGACAAGTTTGACAACAAACACAATTGCACTAAAACAGCTGGACTTGACAAAAGCTCACCCACTCAAAAGTCAGCGTCTACTTATGAAACAACAGCAGCAACTATTGAGAGCTCTACTGTTTTGGCGAATTCTTCAGGAACAGCTGCTACAGATTTCACTGTTACTTGGACAACAACGACCACGAGCTCTTTCACTTCCACGTCTATCCCTATGACAACTGAGATTTTGACAAGAACAGCTACAACGTCAACGGCACCTGTCGCTTCCACAACAACGAATTCATTAAACAATCACGATAACAACAGCCAAACTCAATATCGGAATAATCAGTCAAGTTCCTCAGGTGACAATCTTTAAATTCCAAATTTGGAGTCTGGTTAAAAAAATCCTCATCTAATTGTTTTAAACTTTTACCATTTGATTTGACATTGAAATTCCTGTTCAATTTCAGATCGTACAACAGAGAAGCCAGAAGAGGCTAAAGGCCTGAAAGTAGAAATCGTCATCATTGCCATTTCAGGAGTTTTGGGCCTCTGCCTTTTGATTTTCCTCCCTTGTGTAATCATTTTGATGCGGAAGAACCAGAAGCAGAGAGACAGGCTCAAAATGAGCGATGAAGACGTCAATGATTTTTTGCAGGGCAACGATTCCGTTCATTTTATTCCGTATGACACGTCACTGGAAATTCCCAAGGACAAAATCACAATCGGTAAAAATTTTCCTAGGCTTTTAATTCATTTTCCGTGAGATATTAAAATAATTCTAGTGTGAGTTTGAAACTGAATCTTTAATGTGAACAGGAACAAAAGTTTTGGGCTCTGGCGCATTTGGAAAAGTGCTGGAAGGTCAATTCGGCGAAAAAAGGGTGGCCATCAAAACTGTGAATAAATCTGCAGACATGCAGTATTTTAAGGCTCTTTTGTCCGAAATTAAAATCATGGGTTTTGTTGGCAAACATGAAAATGTGCTGGAATTGCTCGGCGCTTGCACCTGGGACATCAAAAAACGTAAGGAGACAAAATTTATTTTAGTTAGTAACTTTTAACTTTAACTTGTTCTCCCTTTTCTTCATTTATTTAGGAAATGTGTACGTTGTGTTTGAGCTGTGTGACAATGGAAATCTCGTGCAATTTCTTCGCAAGAATCGCGGCAATTTTGAAAGTCTACCTCAAAAACACAGTGAACAACCAAATGTGGCTTCAAGGTGAAAAACAGTAAACTTTTTGACTAACTTCTCTTTTGAGCTTGCAAAAAACTATCTTTCTTTTTCAACATGTTTTTTTCTGACTTTTTTGTTAGTAGAAAATCAATAGGTCAAAGACTTTCAATGATGATGCCAACTTCAATTCCCCTCACAAATCAAAAAATGACGACTGGTGATTTGGTTCGTTGGTCCTTTGAAATTGCGGGTGGAATGGACGTGATCGCCCAGAAAAACATTTACCACGGAGATTTGGCCGCAAGGAACATTTTACTGGATAAAAATCTGGTGGCAAAAGTCGGGGATTTCGGACTGAGTCGTCAATTGTGCGACTATTCCGTCTACGTTCAAAAAATGAGTGTAATTTTCCATGCTCTTGTGAACATTTTTTTAAATGACTCGTTTTTAGTTTTTGTTGATTCCCTCTGATAAAAACTGTAAATTTCTCTTTTAGTGTCCTTTGCCTTTGAAATGGATGTCGATTGAGTCTCTTCGAGATTTGGAGTTCTCGATTCAGTCCGACGTTTGGAGTTTCGGCATCACTTTGTGGGAAATCTTCAGTCTCGGTTGTCAACCTTATCCAAACGCCGAGTGGAATTTTGCCAGCTGGAAAAATCTTTTGGATGGTGAAAGAATGGAAAAACCGGATCAGGCTTCAAATTCAATGTAAAATTAATTTACGAAATCTACTTTTTTATATACTTTTTGGCTTGAGCTTTTACTTTCTCTCTTCTTTTTTTTTGTCCTTTTTTAGTTACGAAATCATGTTGAAATGTTGGAGTGAGAAACCAACGGATCGACCAATATTCGCTCAGCTCAAAACAATGTTTGACGAGGAATTGAAAAAAGTGGGTTAAATTATCATGTGAAAAAAAGTTGTTGCTTTTTCATGAACAAGAAAAATCTCGAAATTTGAGCTGACACTGATTCCAATTTTCTTGTATATTTGTAATCTAAATCAATTGGAAAGAAACTAGTTTGAATTTTGAAGTAAATGTTGATCAATAAAAAAAATGGCATTATTTCCATCTTGTTTCTCTTGGAGTGAAACATTCTTTGTTTGTTGTCCTTTTTAACATATATTGTCATAATTCTAGCATTTTATTTCTTCACAATGGATCATGATGGACAAATAATTCATTTTATTTAATGCAGTGTTGCATACAGCAGGAACTAAAAAAAGCTTACATAGTATTATTTTCCGGCGTGGTATATCCGCCTAAAAACCAGATTTCAACAACAACATACTACGAGAACTTGACATGTGAAAATCTGTTTTAATCCTTTTTTCTGGTCAATCTCCCCCCCCCACCATTTTGTCCTCTCTTTTTTCGTGGAACTTTTTAAATCCATAATCCACAAGTGTTAGAAAATTACAGGCAATTCTCTTCCTTCATTTTTTCTACCCTTTCTCTTTTCTGCTAATCACAATGAGTGCTTTGTTTTGGTCTATTTTTGACTGGGGCACTTTTCCCCTAGCCACAGTCAGAGTTTAAACAACATTTGCTTTTGGGTGGTTGACTTAAAAAGTAGTACAACATTTTTTGTAGCAAGATATTTTTATGATTTTGGAACGTGGAAAACGTAGTTTGGCCTAAACTTATACATTTTTTCCAGTGAATTGAGTAAATTTTCCAACTTTCACAGACAAAACATACAAAAAAAGTGTTTTAAAAATTGCAATTGAAAGTACAAGGAAAACTTCCATAGAATAATTAGTAAAAAGAAAGCTCAAATATTTTCAAAAAAATCCAAGTCCACTACAAGTAAAAAATTGTAAATGGTGAAGATGAGAAACAGTACCGAGAAAGAGCCTTCCCAGCACAAACACAAGTGCGCCCTCTGCCCTTATTCAACAAAAAACCTCCCCCACTTCAAGCGCCATCTAACGGTCCACTCCAACGAGGAGCCCCGATTCAAATGCCCCGAATGCCCTTTTAGAGGAAAGGTGAAAGAGAGGGTCGCAGCCCATATAAAACACGTGCACCATATGAAATCCCCATCCTCTCACCCGTTTCCATGTCAACAGCCTGGATGCTCCTACGCTGCCAAACGAAAAGTAAACCTCGATGAGCATGCCAAAACCCACTCGGTTGAAAAATCCTTCTCTTGTTCTCATCCCAACTGCAAGTTTTCCACAAACTACAGGCGCCATTTGCTTGTACACAGTCGAGTTCACACGGGAGTGAAGCCCTTTGCTTGTCGATTTGACTCCTGTTCTTATGCCGCGGCGGATCAGGTCCGTCTTGACAACCATTCCAGAACACACACAAAGGAAAAGCCGTATAAATGCCGCCATCTTGATTGTGATTTTGCAACTGCTCACAGGAGCCTTCTCAAAGTGCATCAACTCACTCATGAGCCAAATTCTCAAGAGGCCAAAGTTCAACCTTCTTTTTCTTGCCCAATTTGTGAGTATTCCACAACAATTAAAGCAAATCTCTCGCAGCACATCAAAAGACGTCACACCCTCGAAAAGTTCTTCAAATGTGACGAGCTCAACTGCACTTTTGAAGCCAAAACAAATCGCGAAATCAGACTGCACAAACTGGCGCATTCAGATGAAAAACCTTTGGTCTGTTCCTTTGCGTCTTGTGAATATCGTTGTAAAACTAAAAGTAATCTTTCTGCTCATTTCAATGCGCATAGCGAGGAACGACGGTTCAAATGCGAGCTTTGCCCGTTCCGAGGAAAGACAAGAATGGCTGTTGAATATCATCAAAGAAATGTCCACAACTTGGAAAATCCAGCTTTCAAACCTTTCAAATGCCCAGAGCCACAGTGTGATTTTGCGGCCAGGGCGAAACATAATCTAACTAAACACATTTTGATTCACAAGGGAGAGAAAAAGTACTCTTGTTCTTTTCCTGGTTGTGATTATAAAGCGGTTTTGAAGTATTCGATCAAGGGCCATGAGGTCATTCACGGGACAGAGAAAAGGTTTAAATGCGAGTTGTGTGGCTGGGCGACCAAAGTTAAGGAGTGTTTAATTGTTCACATGAGGACTCACACCAAGGAAGAGCCATTTGTCTGCAAGGAAAGGTCCAACGGATGTGAATATCGAGGAAAGAGCTCCAGCAATCTCAGACAACATGAGAACAAATATCATCCTTCCATTTGAAATTTGAAATTTGAAGACTAGAAAGAAAGGGGAAAAAGAGCTTGTAAATATTGTCTTGTTTTATACAGATTTAATCAAATATGATTCCATTTTGAATTAAACTAAATAAATGTTTCATTAATTTGTGGTTTTGTCTTGATTCTTGAGTCATGAGCTTTCAAGTGTCTTTTAAGCACGAAAAATTAGTTTGGAGATGATGCAACCTCCGATTCATTTCATTTTGGTTTTCCTGAAGAAAGGTCGACAAAACTGTGTACTAAGAAATGAAAGCCGCATATTTGCCATTTTTAAATGAGGGCACAAAAAAAACTCTAGGCGGTTTTAAAAGTTCAAAGGAAATGAGAGTTGATTCACATTTACATTGATTAAAAATACAGTCAAAAGTCCTCAATTCATGACGATTTCATATCGCTGTGAGCCTCCAAAGCATAAAAGTAATTTAGAACCAGAGTCCGGAGGCAAAGCTGACTTGTGACTCAGACTGAGACAGACACCAGAAAAAAATATTACAGTCAGCTTTGCTCCCTTTAAAAGTTAATTAACGATGCAAAATTCAGAGTAAACTCTGAATCAAAAGGAAGTGGTCAAAATGGAAAATGAAAAATGAACTCAGTTTCAAAGAAAAAGACGGCGGTTTTGTTTTACGTCAAACAGATTGAATACACACAACGCACAAGGAGAAGGAGAAACCGGAAAACCAATTTTCACATCCTGTTGGTGTACGAGCCAGACCATTTCTAATTCTGAATTCCCAGCAAGAGGAACAACAACTACAGCAGACCACTTTTATTTTATTTTACTTTTCCTCTAAACTCGAAACAACTTTAGTATTTAAAATACTTTTGTCTCCTGTTTCTTGTCATTTTGTAGTATTTTGCATCATTTAAAATTCTTTTTCAGGGATTGGTTAAACATTGAGATGAAGGTGAAAAGTACAAAATGGACATTCAAAAGTGACGGGTTTGACTTTGGCTTTTGGACGAGAATAGTGTCAATCGGATTGACAATGATTTTGTTCTTAGCTCCTAAAGTTTTTTCCATAGAAGATTCAGATTCATCAAAGTTAACAGATGACGCCCCACCACTACGAATAATAACATCAACAGAAGAAACAGGAACCACAACAACAACAGAATCTGCAACAAAGATTGAGGAACACATTTGTGCCACAAAGCATACACAGAAAAATGATCACAGTCCAAAAATGTGGAAGAAGGGTGATGTATTTCACTGCAAATCCACACAACCAATCAACTGGATAATCAATTTCAATTCCAATGTAAATTTTATTTTTATTTTTTCTAACAGTAGTCAAATTTCATTTACTTTTGACTTTAAATATCAGACTATTAATTGTATGTTGTATGGGATTCAAAAAATATTTACTTGGATTGAACTGAATTTTTCAACTATTTTAAAAGTTCCCCAAAGTCCGTGAAGATGCGGCGGAGCGGCCGTTCCGAATTGAGACAGCAGTGGTCCCTTGTGGCTCGTGGACCATTCTTCCAGATGCTGATGTATTATCGGCACCAGAGGCGTCAAATTCAACCACAATAGTAACAAAGAGAGTCCCATATTATTTCAAGTCCACTCTCAATGTCACCAAAGCGATTCACGTATTGTTAAAAGTCAACATTGCCTGTAGTACATTCACACCCCTCAAAACTTTAAACTCAAATTCAAATTCAAATTTATTTTCTGCATTTCAACTTTTCGGACTGATAAAATATTCCAGGACGCATGCAAAATTCGAGATTTTACGTAAAATTATCTTTTTATTCTTAAATTAGACTCTTTAGGGTTTGTTTCATGCTATCAAGTGTCAAAATTCTTTCCTTCTTTTTTCAAGCGTTTCGATCCCCACCAAATTGGAATTCGTCGCAAGACGTGGAATGTGATGCTTCGAGTGTTGGTTTGGTGCTGCATTCTGACGAATTAAACGAGCCCAATGGCACCTGCTTCCATCGCTCACTTAAACCGTTGCCATGTGAAAATCTGTTAGACTGTCGAATGTTGGCTCATTGGAAATCGGTAAGGAGCTGATGAACAATGACCAAAATATTCACTAGTAAAATACGCAAACATGAACTCAGCTTTTATATTTTTGAGAGGACAAATGACAAGTTGCTTACTTGCAGAAGCTGACAGATGAAAATTCTCCTTCGCAATCCGAATGTATGAATTTCAGCTGTCCACTTTTGCAAGTCGGAAACTTTCGATTTGTCCACATTCTCCTGATTCCACTCAATTTGTTGAATTTTACGTGTAGAATATGACTTGTGCGCTGCGGACCGTTGAGAAAATGTGCAATGAGACTGTCCTTTCCATTGATCTTAACACGTCCCGTTCCGGTGAAACAAAAGGTGGGCTTTTATTATCTGATTCGAAATGGACAAGAGGAAGTCGCACTCCATATCTCTTGTTTGTTCCAAAACCTCAAACGTCAAGTGATGAAGGAGAAGGAAGTCTAACCAAAATCCGTAACATTATTTACCATTCATCCATTTAGTTTTTTCTTTATTCCGTTTTCCACATTCCATTTCCAATGATCAAAACTGTCAAGAAGGCGCTAACACTAATTTATATTTTCTAGAAATCCTTGGCAATTCCACTGAAAACTACGAGCAGTTCTTGAAGCTTTCCATTCTAAAGCCGAAAAACAAAAGTGAAATTACGTGGAAAACCGGAGTGGAGATTGAATGCAGCGGTCCAGCATTTCTGTTCCTTCAAGGATTTCCCTGGACTGTGGAAAGCAAGGATAGCAAGACTGAGTTGGACTTGCTACAAAAGTTGAATATTTCAACAAGTAAAAATCATTTGCATTTTTTACCTTAAATACCTGCTTGTATTTTTGAATTTTTTTATAGGCGCTTAATGAGTTTTTTAATATCAAAACAAAGTTCCCATGGTTTGCAGTCACCAGAAAATAATTAAAAACTGTAGGTTTTTGTACAGAGCAATAAGATTCTGGACGAGATTTAACTGGCTTCCCCTTAATACAAAATTTTTACATTTTTCATGCGTCTAAATAAACCAGAGTAAATGATACAGAGTTCTATAGGCGCTTTCAAAAGACAGAAAACAAGGGATTTTAGAAAAGCGCCGCGTTTTCATGACAGAAATTTTCGTCTTTCTGATTTCAATTACTTTAACCTGCATGAATCTCAATATAAGTTAAAGTATATCTAGTAGCCAGAGGATTTGAGAATCAGCAGCAGTAAAAACGTGGTGCTTTTCTAAAATCCCTTGTTTTCCATCTTTTAAAATGGTTTATAGAATTCTGTATCTTTTACTCTGGTTTATGTTTTAATCTGTGATCTTTGAAGCATAAAAGAACAAATTGTGTACTATTAAATTATTATGTGTCATGCTTTAGGTTCAAAGACGGAAAGTTCTGCAGACGGTGGGACACTTTTGAGTTCTACACTCAGGATTTTGCCGGATAATGCCAATAAAAGTTTGGGTTTGAACGTGAGTTGTCAGGCATTTGTGAATGACAGAGCTTTTTTTGTGCAGTCAACCCTCGCAGTCACACTTGAAGGTAACACAAAGATTGCGGACAAGAGTAAATTGCGAAAACATTTTCCATTTAAAAATAAAAAATAATGCATTAATATGGATAAAATCTATGCTCTATTCAAATCCTAATTTTTCCAGTGTACAAGCCGAAAATCAAGGCAGACATCGAGTGCGTAGCAGAATTAGCTTTACTGTGCGTATTTTTTATTCTTTACACAACTTGATGAATAACATTTTGTGTCAAAATTTTGAAATGAACTTTTGGATATTTTGCGTGATTCTCATTTTTACATTTATTTCCGGGTTTTTGTGATTTTAAGTTATTCGTGTACTCCGGTGGAAGTGGATGATGTTTTCAGTGTGACTTGGCATCAACCGGGTCAAGTAAGCTCATTTTACATTTTATGCATTTTTTATCAGAGAATGCAAAAACCCATGTGTTTTCCTTTTTGCTTTCGGTTTTTGTGTTGTTCACGTAATATTGCTGTTAGATGTCGCACACAAAATCCAGAAAAACCCCAAAACCCATGTGTTTTTCTGCTTTTTCTTTAGTTACAAAAAGTCATAGCAACAGAATTTGTCGTTAAGTAACTAATGTCTGTGTTTGCTTCAACTATCAAAAACGTTTTTCTCCGTTTCTCAGCCAAATATCAACATTTTGGCACCGGGTAAAAAGAAATTAGTAAATTCAGACCAAGAGCAACAACTTTGGCTTTGAGAGTACGCCCATTAAATTAGCAGTTTTGTCACAAAATGAGAAAATAGCCATTTTTATGCACAAAATGGAAAAAATGGAAAATCGTGGATTATGAATAATCCATAAAGGTTAAAAATTTGATTTCATGCATAAAAATACTTTGGGTTGGATTGGATTGGTACCTCGGCATAACAGGTTATGCAGAGGTGTTATGCCCATGTTACACCCATGTTACGCTTATGCTATGCCCATA
>JAQGBI010001497.1:0-10049 GCA_034698325.1 Sminthurinus elegans
TAAATGATAGGCATATTAAAAATTGATTCCTAGAACCCATTTTACACGAGCGCCTCAGGTCCTTTGAATTAGCTCATATTCTAGATTGGAAATATTAATGAAAGACATTTAGCCTATACAATCAACTATGCATGGAAAGAATGTGATTCATATTCAAGTACATTATTTTTAATTCATATATAGTTACTTTATTATACTCTATATTTCAATACATCTTATGTTGTATCAATGACATATATCAAAAATTCAAAAGGGTATAGAAAAAAAAGAAGGTACCAGGCAGAAGAAAGTCAAAGACAGAAAGGTAGAGGAGAGAGCAGGAGGAAAAAATGTATGTAACACTGAATGATGTTACTCTGGCTATGAGCAGATTCTTAGATATAAATAAAATTATTCTTAAACATTGTTTGATTCATAAAAGTCTTTATTATTAGAAAATTTCCTTTCCTCCTTTTTGTTTTACTCATGATAAATATAGTCAATGCGAGTATGTATAATTCTGGAAGTTCGAATTATATAAAAAGAGATGAAGGATGAATGTAATTTAAGAAGTTAAATGAATACAATAGGTTTTTTTTTTTAAATATGTGAAATTCTCTTCTCAGTAGACTAGTAATGTTGGACCTGTCTTTTTAAATTAAGATAGACAAAAACTAAGTACCATTTACTGACTATTATTACAGTTTGTAATAATACCAATCTTTCCTTCGTATGTAGTTTATTTGATTTACAATATTAAATTTTAGAATAAGAATGTAGAATGGAATGGTGAATGTCAGGATGGTGATATGAGGATGGGAAAAGTTCAAAAAAGTTAAATGTACATAATGACTGTGTGTGCAAACAATTTTTATTGTCAGGAGGAGCAGAATTTTTACAAAATTTCAAGAACAGTTGCAGCCTTTTGACTTTTGACTTGATGGAATTTATTCGTATTAATACCGGTATATCTTTTTTACACGACAACGACAACCCATTCCTTACAAACTTGCTCCTCCATGTTCCAGTTTTAGTATGTAGACGTATTTGTACTTTTGTATTTGATGTCCTGCAGTTTCTATTTCTTCATGTGTTTTTCTGGTTCTGAGACACACACTCTCTGTCTCTGTTTTTTCAAAGAGTTGTAATCTTTGAATAGTTTACAGTTTAGAGTATGTTACGTAAACATATGTATGTTCATGTTATGTCCTCCTCCTCTTATACCGAGTTTTACCAACTGACTTCCTAGTCTCTTGTTCATCTTCTCCTTCTTCTTCTTCTTGACTTCATCTCCGTGTTCTTACACACAGATATTATGCATATACTTTTATTTGGTATGCTCGTTTCTCCCAATTGAATGTTGTTAGCTATTTATACTTTGTAAACTTTATTGCCATGTTCATGTGGAGTCTCAAATGTCATGAAAGAGAGAGAGAGAGAGAGCTTAAAGGTTGTAGAAAGACAGTAAGAGTGAAAGAGAGACATGCAGAGAAAGAAAAAAAAAAGGTATGCTGCTTCAAATAGTCATGTTACACAGATATTTGGATAGTATATGTATACATACGTTTTTTTTTTGAGCTGGAAGAGTTACACAGTCGTCTAATAATAATATAATGGCAGACACAAGGCTTGTTACGCTCTCTCTCTCATTCTGTTTCTATCACTTGTTGATAGTTATGTTTGTATATATATATGTGAAAATACTCGTGTATCTACAAGTGTATGTGTGTGTAAATATATAGTAAAAAATAATATAGCAATATCCAAGTTTTTTTTTCAACTAATGTGTGTGTGTGTGTGTGTGTGTGTTGTATACATACTGACTGTCCATATATACACACGGGCATGTGCACATATTCATGTATATGTATGTATGTACAATGTACACACATGTGCATGTACACTAGTAGTAAGTAGACATAAATGTTCTTTTTTTATGAGAGTACACATAATATGTACCATGTATAAATATACTACGCATCAAAGATAAATATCAACTATATTCTACAAACTCTTCCTTTCTCTTCTCTTCTGAATCAGTTTATGAATTCTTTGCGAGGAGGAAAAAAAAAATTAAAATTGAATTAATATCATTCCATCCCATTACTATTAAGTTGTTTCGAAATTTGAAAGAATTATTGTTACTATTATTATTATTATTAGTATTGTGTACTGTTGTTATGTATCTACAATCTATCTACATGTACATCTTTTGTAAGGAATTTGCTCTTGAGTCTTGAGTGCAAGGTGAAATAGTACATACGTGATGAAAGACTTGCAACAAATAGTATTCACCATAATATCGTCATATAATAATTGTCCTCCTCCTCCTCATCGCATTCACATCGTCACTGTCGTTGTCATTTATATATTACACAACTATAATAATAATAATAATATACAATGTGTATAAAAAAGAACATTATCCTTACGTTCAACATCGTCAGTTCAATCGATTTTTGTGTGTGTTTATTAATAGGAGTAGGATAGTTGGTTCTTGTACCATGTTACTTGCAAGTTTAAAATTATGCACAGTTCAAGTTGGAGAAAGCCCATTTTTTGAATAATATGTTTCTTGTTAAATTTCCTCATCCACCCCGTCATCACCAAATTGATGTTGATTCAAACTGTTTCGTTCAGTTATTTCCTTGTACATTAACTCAATTGTCATTGATGGTTTCCCTTTCTTTCCGTCACCATCCTCTGCCGACATAATACTGTCGTTTAAAATTGAAGCATTCATATTGAAAAGAATGCACATGGCAATGTGAGAGAGTTTGTTTCATGTCAATTGACATGCAATTTATAGCATTCAAGTTATAGTCAGTGTATGCTGAGTCGCTATTTGAAGGTGTATTACAGTTTACAATTGGGCTAGCATTTGCTCATATATTACATTATGGTAGACAGGAATTTATGAAGTAAAAGGACCTAAAAAATAATATAACGATACATATATATATATATATATGCTTGCAACAAAATTGACAAGTTTTCAAAAGAAAGTATATCGTCTTTCCCTTTCACTGTTGCTAAGCATAGTTTATTGTGGTGAGTAACATGTTCAATGTGGTATGTATCATGCAGAAATAGGGAGATACATAAAACTTGATTTTGTTTTAAAACATGTGGAAAAATGTCTTATTATTAATTACATCACACTTTATATTTCAAGTTTGCATAAAAACAATTTTTTGTTTAATTACTATGTGCTGACTGAGCTTTAAAGACAGACAATTTTACATACAATTAAGTACATTAATAAATCGTTGTTCAATGTTAATCGACGTCTATATTATTTTATACATTTTACATTCTACATAACATCCGAGTTATGTTCCATGGTTATGTAATATTATTTTATTATCTTTCATTGTTTTCTGTTTTGAATGTTATGATTTCCATTCTTTAAGGACACACGAAATATATATTGTATGAATTTAGTTGTGCGCATTTGGGTTTTAGATTGTTATACAAACTTTACTTGTATATCCATGTATTTAGTTGATTTTATTTCTCATCGAAAGATATTTTATATTCAGATATAATTCAAATACTCAAACTCTTATGTATAATATGTACGTATCTAAGTACAATCTTTTCAAAACTTGATACGTACATAGTATTTTGAACATTTTTCATTTTCTCGTCGTTGTCGTCGTCTTTCTTCATGAAGGCAGTTTTCATGGGTTTATTTCCCGTCTTATTCATACACATATATATATACAGTATGCAGACAACCACAAAAATAGATTTTAATAACAATGAAAATGTAGAGAGTATATGGTAACATGTATCATTAATGAATTGTATCAATGCAAAGTGTTGGGTGTAATAAAATAAATGGCTATTAGAGGTATTCTTGTTGGGTAAACACACAATTTTAAATTTGTCTGACTGTCTGATGTCTGATTTACAAAAACTACAAAGCTTTTTCTAACAAAAAAACAGGACTTGTACTTTATACAATATATAATACACTGTACATATTTTTTAAGTACTCTCTCTCTCTCTAAAATGTATTTTCTATTTGTTTGTGGTGTATTTTTGTAAATATGTGAAACACGTATATATTATATATAATATATAAAATAGAATACATAGATAATAGTTATTCTAATACAAATATTGATGGTTATGAAGTATTTATTCATGTTTATACATTTGTTGATGATGACTAATATCATTGGTAATCGTAATAGGTTGTTTTACTGAGTATTTACAAAACAGAAATGTAGGAGAAGGAGAATTTAACTATATTTTATTATATTATAGGAGTATCCTTCCTTTGACTCATGTATGTATTTATGTGTATAGCAATGTAATACATCTTCTGTCACATTACCGTTGATTTTGGATACTAGAGTGTGAATTTGTTACGCAATTTATTTGATAAACTCCAAAGATAAATGTGGTCATAAATGAGAATTATATATATGTATACATACATATAATATTATATGAAAATGAAATGGAGCACATGGAAAGAATATGATCATGTTATATTTGTTATCTATCTAAATAAATAGTAAATAGACTTGTGTATATATATATACAACATATTATGTATTATGTACCCTCGTCTAAAAGTGATTTAATAGGCGTGTGTAGTGTGTAGCATGTACAAAATTGCAATGCTGCACTCGAAAGTCTAGACATTTTGTGTTTTTGTCTGTTAGCATGATCCATGCTCCATATTATAAATATATTATACAATAGCCACAAATATGTACATAATACACGCTTAATACTTAGTAATGTACATATACCTGGTACAGGTTAGATTTAAAAAAAATTTCATCAATATTGTATTCAAGGGCGAACCCGATGAATTGTAAAAATCGGTATAAGCTTACACATCTCAATCCAACAACAGCATACGTTATGTGTACAAACACACACATGTAAAACAAAAGCTTATCCATGTTGAAATGTAAGACGTTGTAGTACAATTTTAATTTTGATATTTCTTGAGGTATCCATAATCCATAATCCACAAGTATCATTACTATGTGTAAGCTATTCATCAATTCAAACCCACCATAAATGACTAAGATGTAGTTTCAAATTGCTTAGCACGATTTAAGTAGTAGAAAATTATGTACATTGAAAACATACGATAACATGTATTTCTATACTTATACGAAAGTACATGCATCGTGCATTGTATAGTATTATATAATATATTTATCCTACGATGTATTTATTATTTTATGAGACACATACAAAATGCACTAGTCTGGTATAAACTAAAGTCTAAAACTATACCTTTTGAAAAGTCAGCAACCAGCAACATGCTGCTTCTGTAGACCTTTAGCTTTTTTTAGGTTTTTTTTTTTTTTAAACTAAACTACATTTTACATTTGACATCACATCACATTACGTTACACACATGTATGTCTACTAAAAGATAATACTGTGTGTGTAGACATAAAATGGAATTTTCTGACCCCAGGATTATTTTTATAATTGAACTTCATTTAACACTCTTGTTACACTTTTTATGTTATAGATAGACACAGACAGAAAAGGCAGAAAGAGAGATAGAGAGAGAAAAATGGGAGTTTGTAATCAGTGTATGAGTGAAGTGGGAGGAGGAGAAGGACACATTGTTTGACAATAGTTAATCATCAATATAATATAGAGTCTAGTTAGTCTATATAGTTATTATATGGGATTACAGTCGGTAATGTCATTCAATGCCTTTCCATTTCATGCATAAGTATAGAAAAATTGCAGACTGAAATATATAATATTTTATGTATACATGTAATGTATAATATATTTACAGTATAAAATATTTTTGCATATATTGCATATTATGTGCACATACAAAAAGACATAATTAGATACTGTATGTTATATAATATAAATAAAAATATATATATACATAGAAAAAAAAATTGATGATGGTGAACCAGTCTAAAAGTTGTCTGACGCTGTTATCTGCTTTTCTTACTAATATTCATAGGAATGTTTTTTTTTTCTAAAAATTATTAATGTTGTACATATAGTACAGGATATATATTTTATAATATGTTGCACATTTTCACATAATCCTTTCCTTGCAGAGTCTTAAAATAACTTGTGTATTACATGTATTGCAATGTATGTATCTATTCTTCACGTACTATATTATAAAATATACTATACATAATATATATATACTGTGATTATGTAAACATTTATTTTTTATGACGATGAAAAACAATTATTGAGAAAATGAGGTTAAAAAAATAGAATCCAAGTTTCATATTACATGAGAAGTTGTTTAGCTGACTACTGACAATATGTAGATTTATTTATTTTGTGTGTAATGTAAAATGTACATGGGATATATAATATAAAATATATTCTTATACCATACAGTGTAAAATCAGTTTCACATTTTTTGTCTATTTTGTATTTTTACAGGAAGTAATACTATTACGCGAGTTGGTCGATTTCCAATACTACTAAAGATGAAATCTGCGTTGGTAGCTGTGACCAGTTCGTGAAACTGGCTGCGTGCTTTGACCGTCCTGCGGGTTAGTATAATATGTTATATATATATGTTTAAAATTTGTAGGCATGCCTTTATATAAATTATAAGCGATAATATTAAATTAATGATTATTAATCTGATTGGTTGTAAAAATTTCCTTGTTTTTTCTTTTTTCTCAACAATAGGACCCAACAACTCTCCCGCAACATCGTCAATATCATCGTCGCCAGATTCAGATTCAATTTTATTAGGAGCGTCTGCTCCTTCAGTCAGCGTTCCTCTTTCTCAACAGAATCATCTACAGGCCTCCATTTCAACGGCGGCCTATTCCACGTACTCTAATGCATCAACAGCCACCAACGCTACTAGCAATACCACATTACCCGATACCTCCGATAATCCGGTGAGTATATATATTATATTCTGTGTATACGTATTCTTTGCAATTAATCAAACCTTTTTCTTGAAATATGATTATACAAAAAGTAATATTTTTACATAATATGTAAGAGATTTATAATCAATTGTATTATTGTGTAGCATGCACTGTGTGTGTATATATAAGCATAACAATGGTCTTATATATATATATATATTGTTTTCTTAACATAAAAGGTGGTCTTGGTACCGGTTCAAGGAGGTCCTATGGCTAGAGAACCCCCTTACGGTAATTTTTTTTTCTTTCTTTCATGTTACCTTTTTTTTCTTTTCCATGAATTATTTTCAAACTATTATATGTTCAAGTTTTTATTTATATAGTAGATTATTATATTCATTTAATTGTGTCTATATACATACAATATATAATGTATATATATCTAAATATTATTGTATTGATTTTTTTTAAAAAAAAAAAAACAACTATAGAAAAAAATGAGCCGATTCCAGCAGAAAATCCAAAATCTAGAGCACGTGAAGAAAGAGCCTTGGCTGAGGAGAGAGATCGACTGGTACGATCCCGTTCAAACAGGGAAGATATTCGTCTTAACTTACCTGTGAGTATACCTAGATCCTACGATGGTGAAGAACGGGGAGGAGGAATGTCAACATCATTGCAAAATACCAACCATAATTATGACTACGTAATTTATCAATAATTGTTTTGTTTTTTTTTCATTATTTATTTTAATTTATTAAAAATAAAAAAAACTATACAAAAAGTAATACAAAGAAAATATACCATAAGTTTTATCATAATATGAAATGTAAAATAAGGTAAGAAAATAAAAATTAAACATTTTGTTGTTTTATTTTATTTTATAGCAATCTGAAGTCACGAAAAGTTTCATCCAGGGGCCTCCAAATAAAATAGTATGGGACTCACCTGACTGGGAAAAATGGGATCCTTCTGGTGTGCAATCCAAACATTGTCCTTGTTCTCCTGGTTCAGGTCAACCTACAAGGCCAAAGAAACCATTGGCCAGTCAGTCAACAGGACAGTTATGTTGGAGTCTTGGGCAGTGGACTAGATCTGGAAAATCGCCACCTTCGCACAGTCGATCTAATCGTTGTCATCATCATCAACGGCATTCGCACCCATCTAATTCAAAAAGTTCTTCTAATTCATCAAGTTCGTCAAGTGTCAAGCACAAAGAATTATCATCGTCCTCTTCCTCCTCATCCTCTTCAACTTGTTCCTCTACGTCATCGTCAACTACTTCTTCATATACTGCACTGGGAAGTGTGGTGAACAATACTGCCGGTAACAATAGTGGATTTAGTAATGTGACTAGTGGAATGTTATCGAGTATAGGAGGTAGAATATCTAATGCGATTTCTGAAAAAGTTCTTTCGTGTGGTGCAAGTAATTGTAATAATAATAATAGTAGTAGTAATAATACGACTGTTGGAGGAGATATTATTACAACATGGACAAATCCTACTACAAATAATAATATTACTACAACTACTACTACTAGTACTAATCCCTCTCCTCCTCCTCCACCACCACCTCCTCCTCATTCTTCTTCATCTACAAGTGTATTATCAAAAAATAATGTTGAACAGACCAAATTCTATGCACCAAAAAACTCATCCGCCTCCTCCTCTGCAAAAGGTAGACAGACTTCTAATTCTCCTTCTAATTCTTCTTCTTCGTTGTTGTTATTGTCGTCTTCGTCAAAAAATGGAAAAAGTCATTCCATTTTGAATGACACAATCGAGGCGCAATCATCGCCATTGTCGTCGACATCGTTGTTGTATGATAATAATAGTAATAATAATAATAATTATAATAATACAAGTTCGCAACTATTAGCTTCTACTACTACTAATACTAGTACTGTTTTAAATAATAAATTATTAAATAATAAACAAAATTTATTATTATTATCAACTACATCATCATCTCCTTCACCATCATCGTCATCACTACCACCACCACCAACAGCAGCAGTAGCAATAGTAGGAAAATCTTTTATGGTTCCATGTTCAAGTGAAAATATTTCAGAACATGTTGGATCACATTCATCTTCCTCCTCATCCTTACCAACGATGATAACAACACCAAAGGAGCTACCATACCGTTCACAAGGACAGCAAAACTCTGATTTAAGGGGAGCTGGATTTCAAACTTCATTAATAAGTTCATCTTGTGAAAATAATGATTATTCGTTAAGTTTTAGTCAAAATCAACTATTTAATCAAAGAGTGAATGAAACAACAATGGCGGAGTCTGACCGTCAAAATTTTGAATGTATAAACAATGATAATGATAATAATGGTAATCGAGGGGTCGTACAGCCATTAATACGAGAGCATCAATGTGGTGATATTCAATGTAGACTGGCCGGTGTTGTATGTTGTAACAATACGGACGAGCAAAATAAGAAACCAACTGATCAAAGTCGAAATTCTTCGAGTTAATAGTAAATTTTAGAAAATTTTTAAAGCCTAATACGTATATACATATATATATATATAAAATAATAATAATAATTATTATTATTAGAGACATTTAAATTATTGAAAAACGAATGATCAAAAAGATTTCATTTAAAAAATATATTATAATATATATATCATAAGAAAGCAGAAATAAAAAATAATGTATTATATAATAATGCATAATAATATATTATGTAGTTGTATATATATATATATGTTATATGCTATTCTCATATATTTTGGCTCAATTGATAATGAAAAGAGCCTTAAGAAAACTGAGAAAATGAAAGAAATTTTTGATGGCGCGTCAGTATTTATTCTGCTCTGACCAAAGAAAAGTAATACATGTATATATGTACACAATATGTAGACGTGCATATGTACATGTATAATAAATTCATGGTAGAAAGTGAACGCCAACTACTATAACATTATATATTATCTGATTATATATATATATTATATACTACGATTACATCACAAAAGTTGTTCAGGCGAGGAAGAAAAAAAAAACGGAAAAGAGAAAAATATACTTCAATGGCTTGACTGAACCCCGACTGTGGAAATATATTGACATTCAGTTTTTTCCTTCTTTTTTTTTTATTATTATTATTATACATTACTAAGGCCCGTCATCCGATGCTTCAAGCAGAAAATCCGCTGTACCGATGCACTTGAAAGTACGCGCAACATTTCAAAC
>JAQGBI010001498.1:0-10048 GCA_034698325.1 Sminthurinus elegans
GGCTTCAAAGATTTGAAGGCATCTTCAACCACACCAGGAGTAATGAAACCCGTCAAATTAGGCACTGATATGGAATCATTGAGCTTTTTTATCTCATCTGCACAATTCAAACCTGGTAGAGCAAACTGTTCAGCCAAAAGATTACAAATTTCCTCTGGATCAGTTTGCTCCACACCAGCAGAATTGTTCAAATGAGATATAGGTTCATGATTTTTACGACCTGTACCTCTAATTTCATGCACAACATTCCACACTGAAGCAGAATCCCGTGCACCCTCACTCTTTTTCTTAAAATATTCTCTTTGGGTAGAATAAATTTCATGATTCAAACTATTGCGCAGTGAACGGTACTCACCCCAAAGAGCATTCGAATTTAATTTCTCTGCTCGAGATCGTAAATCGTTCCGCTGCACGATAGCATTCATCAGATCTTTATTCATCCAAGGAGAATCTCTATTTTTTACTCTGCGACGAATAAGTGGAGCATGAATATCCAAAACTTTACCTATTTCTGTGTAGAAATAATTGAGTTTAAAATCAGAGTCAACATCTGTATAATTGAAAATTGAAAAATCAATTCGCAATAAATCAGATTCCAGACTCTGACCATCAATCTCAGAATACTTTCGCACAGAAATAATTTTAGGTGCAAGTTTTGGAATTCTATGCTCTTTAACAAGGAAAACAGCTTTATGATCAGACGAAGACAAATTAAAAGTACCAGATTTAAAAAAACGAAAGTAATTATTAACATAGATATGATCAAGCAAAGTACTAGAAGTATTAGAGATTCTAGTCGGATTTGAAATAACCTGCTGCAAATTATGTTGACGAGCTAAACTACTCAATAAAATTGTGTCACCATCTGCAGAAAGCCAATTGATATTTAAATCACCCATCAAAATTAAACCCCCCTCAAAATTCGAAATTTCCTCTAGAAAAGTATTAAAACAATTTATAAACTCAAGTTTATCTACCTTTGGTGGATTGTAAATATTAACAACCAGAAGTTTTTTAAAGAAAGAAATCTTTACAAGTAAAATATTTACTTCAACAAGCTTCGGAAAAATGGTTTTAAAAGATATTTCCTGACATAAGCAGTCTGACCTAATATAAAAACCCGACCCTCCCCCCAAACCCTGTGACCTGTCATACCTTTTAAAATTATACCCATCAATTTCTAACATTGACGTTGGACAAGAAGAAGTTAATTTAGTTTCATTTAAAGTAAAAATATGGAATTTGTAAGTAAAAAGAAAAGATTTGATTTCTGTAAATTTTGACCTAAGACCATTGACATTTAAATGACAAAACTTTAGACCTCTCATACTATTGAAGTCGACATCACATGGATAATTCAAAGATGGCCCTGAAGAAATTGTCCCTAAACTACTAATATTAGACTCATTACTTATGCTAATACTTAAACCTAAAGCGGGAGGGAGACCATAGCCAACACAAATACCATTTACAACATTATCATTACAAAAAGTACAATTTGTTAGATCAGAGCAGCATTTCATGCACTTCCAATCTCCAGAATTTTTCAAAGTCCAAAAATCCTTATTCAAAATATGAACCACGCAGACCCGATGAAAAAATGTTTGACATTGAGAGCAGCAAAGAGCATTTTGTTTTTCTCCAATATTTTTAGCCTCACAAGTTTCCAAACCACAAACCACTAACCTTTAATTTGAATTGGCCAAAAGGCTTTACATGGAAAATTTTCATGAAAGGGATTCTGTGAGAACATAAAAGTTCTTCTAAAGGGGACAAGTTTTTAATGAAATCTGGGATTTTGGGTAAATCAAATCCATTTGCAAGGGCCAAAGTTGGTACTTTTCCTGAAATCACTGCATCTCCACATTGGTTGCACAGATAATCAGGATACTTGTCCAAAAAACAGACGTCAACCACAAATTCCGGATCAGTTTCAAGTCCAGATTAAGAGCTCCAAGGATGGCCTTTGAAATTATTTTTCGGATTTGAGTTTTAAAAAATAGACCTCCGCAGCACGTGCACACATGTGTACAACCTTGTGACCGCAGCTCTTTGAATTCTTGAATTGCTTCGTCTAGATTATTGGAATCTTTACCACATCCTCTAGCGGCCCTTTCCAGAACTTCACGTGTGAGTACAAATTGTTCTCTTAGTTTCTTCAAATCGGCAAGTTTTCTGACACCTTTTTCTTTAGCTTCTAATAATTTTGGATCTGGTGGGCTTGAAGGAACACAGGACTTTGAATTATACGGACTGTCAGCACACAATTCGTTTTGTTTTGAATTTTCTTGTGTCTTATTTTCTAGATTTGTTTCGGAATTCCGGTACCATTGTCGGTTATACTCTCTACGTTTATAGAGTCTTTTCCGTTTCTGATCTGGACTTGTATGGTCTTTAATGACATAACTATCCTAAAATGTCAAAATAGCACGGCAAAATTAGTATAAGAAGTATTATTGACAGTGACGCGTATTTTAACTAGCTAAAAAAATCTTTACCGAATCGGCGTCACTGCCTTTTGCTAGCTTCTTTTTCAAATCGTGGCGGGATTGAGCTCCTGATTTTTTTTTCTCCTTTTGTTTTTTCTACGCAAACATAAATAAAATATATTGAAAACATGACCCGGATTCGGTGGTTTAGATGACCGAAATAAAAAAATGCTTTCAAATCACCTCTGCTTCTCGTTGTGTCAGCTTTTTTGAAGGTGGTTCTTTATTCTTTACATTCTGAGTCAATTCATCTTCAGAGGTCACAGGAATGTCTTGTTCAGTGACATACTTCGTTATTTCTGCATTCGATGCTTCCGCCTTGCTTGCCCCTCGCTTCTCGCGCTTTCTTTGTGCATCTCGGTCTCTCTTGAGCTTCTGTAATCACCAAAATCAAATTTAAGTTTTAAAAGAACGACTCAAAATGACGTAAATTTCAAATGATTTTCTAAAGTGTACGTTTTTTTGGCGTTTGCTAAGCTTGTGCTTCTTGGGCTCTAAATCTGCATCTGGTTCTGAATTGAGTGACTCATTTGGAGTTTTGTGTAGCAAAGGTTCAGAATAAATTTCAGAAGTATCAGAGCTTTCACATGAAGAAGAGCAGTCCTTATCGCCAAGAGTGCCCGCTTCAAAGTCCAGCGAACTTGATTGACCTCTTCTAACTATTTCTTCCGAGGGACTCCTGAATTCGAAAATATGAGTATATTCCTGTGATTGTACTTCAGAGGCCGTATTCTAAACAAATCACGAGATCAGCATGTACAATTTTTCAGTTTTAAACTAACCCAAAACCTCAAACATGTTTAAAATAAATCAACTTACAAGTTCATGACCTTTTGGGCGCACATTTTCATTATCACTGGATTTTGGATTTAAAGTTTCCGGATTTTCAGACGATTCTTTCGCTGTTGAGTTTAGCGTTCCCTCCTTGAAACAAAATGCAATTTTCAACGTCAAATTTGTAACTTGTGAATCTCAGGCTAAATTTTTCACTTAATAATATTTAACATTTTTTAGCAAGGCATGTTAAACTCACAAAAACATGGGAATTGTCGTCGTTGACAGATTCCAAAAGTAGCCGCGAAAAAGTGTTAATTGTATTCCTCCTTTCTGCCCGCTTTTTCAATTGCAGGTTTAACAAATAACCAGGTCGTTCTCGTTCAAGAATTTTCATCACTCGATCAAAGTAAAACTTCCTGACAATGTTGTGGCGCAATTTTATTTTCTGTAAGACCAAATTTTAAATTTCGTAATGGTTATTTGAAATTCAAGCTTTTTTTAGATAATTTACTGATTTTTGTACAAGTTATATTACGCAGTTAATATACTTTTACCTTTCGTCGCCTTTTCCTCTGAAACAAACCAAAACGTGAATTATTGGTTTATTCACAAAATCTTTACTGTTGTAACCTGATACCGAATCTAAGCTGTGTTTGTCACTCACCAAAAATTTCCGACCACCAGCTTGAATTACAGCAGAATATGAGGTTATGAGCCCTGCAACTATATGCATATATTTCCTACGCTTCACAGCGACATCTTTCTGAAATTTTCTTAAGCTTTGGGGAATCCTCGAGCGGCGTGAACGCTTGTCGCCGTACTGGGCACTTTCTGCCACATTTTCTCCATCCCGTGAGAAATGAGGACACTGAGGGGTCTTTTGTCCATGCCCACTAGTCCTGTCGGGTGCGGACTCAACACCTTCTGGGCTGGAATTTGGCCGTCATCCTTGTCCAACATTTTAACTGTTAACGTGAGACTCAGAGCTCAGAATTGATCGATTTACGCGATTTAATAAAAACTTTTTTTTGGCTATTTAAGAATTTTTAAATTGTTAAATTAGTTTTTCTTTGAAAATAAACAAAGTTGTGAAAAACGTGTAACCAAGGTGACTTGTAAAAAAAGTAATTTTTTCAGGCTATCTATTTTGGACGCCCTCCAAAAAATCGAAAAGTGCCCTCCACTTCAATATTATTTGCCCCCATCAACGGTGCCCTCCAAAATATCAAAAAGCGCCCTCCAAAAAATTAAAAAGTGCCCTCCCAAAAAATAAAATAAAGCGCCCTCCAAAAAAATTCAAAGTGCCCTCCGTTTGAATATTAATTGCCCCCTTCAAAAGTGCCCTCCGAAAAATCCAAAAGCGCCCTCCAAAATTTTTGAAGTACCCCTGAGGTTAAAACGTTAAGGTATGACATTTCAAAGCTTTCTATTGACATTTTGGCCTGTAAAAATACTTTTTACAAATGTACCCAAGGTTTTTGCGCAATTCCACAACCTTATGTGCAGCATGCGTTACCCGATGTCTTTAACAAAGTTCAATAGCTTCTAAATAAGCCAACAGCGAGTTAGCAAATAACAAAGTTTCCCCAAATGGAGACATGAAAATCACAAGTAGTAGCCGTAAAACTCGAGGATTCACATGGACTTGATTACACTCCCCGTGGTTCCTCCGAATTTTGATATAAAAATCATTTAAATCCGTTTAGTCTTTCGAAATGCAAAGTCCAATGTCGCAACATAACCCTTGTCGACATAAAGTTTTGGGTAACCATATTTGCGAGTTTTGAGCCTTGTAAAATAATGCAATTTCAACACTTTTACAGCAACTCTCCTCGTACACGTTCTGAAGTTTTACAATTCTAATCCAGGTAGTGGTAGATTGTGGAACCCATAAATCTCGAGAGTACCACCGGCTTTTGTGACCGGTTTCCCTTTCCGCATGGCTTCGCGTTGGCCGTGAGTGTTTTCATACTTTTGCCCAGGGCAGGATTTGTGGTGGTACGCAGTGGTACTGCGTATCACTACTTATTTTTGCTAAAAACGACCTTTAGCTAAGAACGTAAACAAAAAAGATGTAAAAAATAAAAGGAAATTGAAAAAAGTTGTACAGGATACAGAAAGAAGGGCCTGTTTGCTTTTGAAATGAGATTTCAAAGCAGAGAAAATACTGAGCAATCAAGTTCTGTAAATGTATCGTCAAAATTTGTAACAGCTTTGTTGAAATTTGATATCCGTTCTCCAACAAAATTCACACTAGATATAATTGAAAACTTTCTAAGCTTACACTAGGTAAAATAGCATTTTGAGACCGGTGTACCACCACTTTTATGTTTTGAAATTCTCTCCTGCTTTTACTTAAGGTAACCTTAAATAATGTCACTCCTGCGTTACAAAATTTTACAGGGCGGAAAGCCCGAATTTTTGAGATATAAACTTTCTAGTTTTGGACTTTTAAACCTAACCTAACTAAAAATATCGAAATTTTTCACAAAATTAACGCTAAAGTATTAGGCAAAAAACTTGGGTACATTTGTAAAAAGTATTTTTACAGGCCAAAATGTCAATAGAAAGCTTTGAAATGTCATACCTTAACGTTTTAACCTCAGGGGGCACTTCAAAAATTTTGGAGGGCGCTTTTGGATTTTTCGGAGGGCACTTTTTGATTTTTCGGAGGGCTCTTTTGAAGGGGGCAATTAATATATAAATGGAGGGCACTTTGAATTTTTTTGGAGGGCGCTTTATTTTATTTTTTGGGAGGGCACTTTTTAATTTTTTGGAGGGCACCGTTGATGGGGGCAAATAATATTGAAGTGGAGGGCACTTTTCGATTTTTTGGAGGGCAAAAAATATTTGTTTCGATTTTTTCAGCACTAACAAAGCTTTTGCAGTCTTATTGACGTACATTAAACACAAAGTGTACAATTTCATGCGTCCACTTTGTTTTCTTTATTCGGACATCAATTAGCCATTCTGTGACATTTCAAATGTAAATGAACCCGATAGAAAGCTTGAAATTTGGTTTAACATTCGGGTTTCTCGAGTCAGCAGTGCACCTGATTTTAGGTAGAATTCAATGTTCCGTCACTTGGTGCTATTCCCGTTGCAAATTTGAGTCGTGCAGGCTATCAAACGGTTCACCAAACTAAAATCAACGCTAATTTTTTCGGTAAAACATATTTTTCATGCTAATTGTTCTTTTGTTTTTGAATCTATTTCAAAACCCAAATCCATACACATCATGCCATATTTGTACTTGGTGTCTTACTTATCTGCCAGATAGTTTAAAGCGTACATCCTGCACCGAAACGGAGTTAATACTACTTTATGTATAGGCAAACACGAAATTTAGTCAATTCTTGAAGGAATTTAAAACTTTGCTCCGCGAAGGCTCATCCTTCCGAGTAAAACAAAATCCTTACAAAAGCAATAACCTAAGTCCCGAAACAAATTTTTACCCGAATTTATGTGATATCTCCCGAAAATATGTAAGAAAAAAGTTTTGTAAAACATTTAAGTTAAATTAATTTGGTTAATTTTTTAATCAGTAACCATTTCGTTCCAGGTTTTGTTTGCTGATGGTGATGAAAACAAAGCAATTGGTGTGTAATACCTGCGCCATGGGCGGCAAAAACGAGGTACAATAAAAAAAGGACCGACGTTTAAGACAGAAGCCCCGGCGCATGTTTTATATATACACTATACACGATATACATAAATCACGAATGCATATTCATGTGCTTCTCCTTTTTGTAGCTTATGCAAGCAAAGAAGTTATACTTTCAGCTGGTTCTTTGAGTGGTATTGGCCCAAAAGAACATCTAGAAGATTTTAAGGTATTTAATATATTCTGGTTGAGATTATTAAATCAGAATTGCAAGTTTATCATACTTTTTACCAGTACAAACGGTTTTTTTGCTGTAATATGATCCAATTGTAAATAATTCATGCCGATTTTAAATTTATGTATGATGTGTAACTAGTTTTGATACTAATTTTTAACAGCTCCCTGTGAGAGTTGACCTCCCTGTTGGAAAAAATTTACAAGATCATGGTACAAAGTTGAGAAATTTTTCCATTTTTTTTAGCTGTTTTTGGTCCTTTTTTGGGGTACTTTCTGATTTGGCTCCGTGTAGGGAAATTTTTCAAGATACATCAAAATCCTTGCAGTGGCATCAACAAGGATGCATAGCCATAGTTTATGCCGAGTTTGGAAGGAATCACTTGGAAAATGTCGCTACCAGCCTTGTGTACACAAACCGTTTTTACCCCTATGAATGCGTACATTAATTTGTAACATATCCCAATTTTTGGCTGGGTGATTATTTTTTCTCAAATTTTAAAACTTGTGCGTCGTTGGTGTCGCAAGACCTCAAAGACTGCCAAGTTTGAGAAACATTTACTGAACCGTTCGCCCAGAATCGGTGTGGACACGTGTTTTTGGAATTTTGTCATTTTTGACAATATTAGGGGCCACAAGTACACTAAGGGTTTGCGCATTGGCAAATTTCAAGTGCCGTGCATCATCAGCGTGTCGACATCTATGTTTGTGGAAAAAATCATATCTCTAACCCAAACGGTGTGGCCTACATGAACTGGTACGTTTTTTGAAAAAACATTTTACTCAAAAACCGGTTTTTTCAAAGGGAGGTACCAGAAGGGGTTGCAAAAATGTTACTAACCTGCAAGCAGGTCTGTAGACCCTGGTCTATGGTTTGGAGGTGGAATTTATACGTTTTATGGAGTAATCTTACATATTTAGTGACTCTAACTTTGGTTTTGAGAAAAATTGGTCTTGGTTTTTTCTTAGGTAAGGGACCATTTTTAGAAAACTGATGCATGATGTGGACAAAAACGTGCCATTTGTGGATCTCGATCGTTGTCGTACGATAAACCAGATTTGGGGTTTCTACAATGAATAGAAAAAATTCTAGACCATTTTAATTTTTTTGGAAATTTGGAAAATTGCCCTTTTTTCGTGGGTGTTTCGTTGAATGCTCCGTGAAGGCGTATTTTTTAAGCTACGTCAAAATCCTTTAGCATACATTTAGAACTGCTCTTTCTGGTGATTAGAGTGAAGGTTTGATAGAATTCAAGCGATAAATGTGCCCAGGAGGATTTTTGGAATATTTAACCTCAGACCCCATGAATATCGAAAGGCCAAATTCTGTGCACAGGGCGTCTTGGCAGTAAAAGTTAAGATGTCAAAATTATTTTTTGGGGGAAATCATTGTTCATTACAACCATTATGCCCATGAAATTTTATGGTGATAACGCTACCCGTTCGTGATACAGCCCTGTACACTTGGTTTTTAGGGGTCCGTGGGAAAATTCATAAACGACCAACTTAATATTTGAATTTTCAAAATATGAAAAGTCGTGCGTCGTCACAGAGTGCAGCGTAACAAAATGTCGTAAATTTAACAAAATCCACCGAGCCGTTTGGGCTGGACGACTTGGGCCGTTTTTGTAAGTGATTTTTGGCCGAAAAAAGTGTCACTTTTCAAAGGGAAGTACTCGAAGGAATCAAAATTTTGAAAAACCTTTTATATGGGCATCATCCTTGGCCAAAATGATAATTATGGGGAAAAATTAGTTTGGGTGGATTCAGTGGTTTTTCCTGGAGCCCTCTCGGAATGATTTTGGGGGTCCTATCCGGGATGAAAAAAAACTGTAGCGAACTTAAAAGACCAGGGTCTAAAATTGATTATTACCTGCAAGCAGGTTAGAGGGACGAAAGTCCGGTGAAACGTGAATTGTATGTGTATTTTGTGGTCATTAAACGACAAAGAGACTCGTTATTTAGAAAAACTTTTATGTGCATGTATTTTTCATTATTTTGAGGTAAAATGCTGAGTTTGTATAAGATGAGGGTCAAAATATTTAGTCCTGGTCTTAATATCAGCAACCATGAGCTTGCTGGGCGATGTGGAGGTATAATGACTAAGAAAAACATGTGAGAAATGCATGCACAAGAATATTCGACATTTTGGTGTTTCTGAATTCGTCCATTTTTTGCGCGGTTCCGTGTTTTGCTCCGTGTAGCTATATTTTTCAAGATACAACAAAATCGTTTCAGGGGCATCATCTGGGATGCCCCGACATAGTTTTTGCCGAGTTTGGAAGGAATCAGTCAGAAAATGTGCCAAGCGGCCTTGTGCACAGAAATGGATTTTGACCATACGAAGAAAAAATGCCAAAATCACATTTTCCTTAATTTTTTCAGGGATATTTTGAATATTCAAAATTTGGGCATACGTGCACATACAGTAGTCCAAGACACTATTTTGGTGCCATTTTGGTACAGATAAGAGGTCATAGTCACTCAAAATCGTTGTGAATATGATTTTTCGACTTTTCAAAATCAGCAACTTTGAATACAAATTTCAACCACTTCCCGTAACATTTTTAAAATTTTCAAAAGACGTGCATTATCCGGGACGTTTGTGCTATAGAATAGCATAAAAAAATTGGAAAAAGCTTAACCCATATAGAAGATGTCATAACGGACACGGAGGTCAAATTTTTAAGGGTAAAAAACAGGGTTTTCTGGATTTTTTTATACCAAGACGGTCGAACTGGGACTTTATTTTACAATCCCCACTATCAGAGCCCCCTAGTGCTCTATGATACCAAATTTGGTCCATATCGGTTCAGTGAAAAAAAAATGAAATCGATCAACAGAATTCGGCCTGCCCCTCTATAAATGACTTATACAGAGGTCAAGAGGACTTTCGTCCAAAAATGTTAGTAACCTGCAAGCAGGTCTGTAGACCCTGGTCTAT
>JAQGBI010001499.1:0-10047 GCA_034698325.1 Sminthurinus elegans
AAACTTATGCATAATACGTTCACTCAGATTTATTCAAGAGTACAATTTATATTTATTTTTATTTACTAATTACAGTATAACGAGAAGCCATATGTGAACTCTGGTGGAGCTTACAGCCAAGTCGGAACAAATCCATTGAACAGTCAATTGAGTGGTGCTGGAATGGGAGCCCCTTATAGTGTCTACATTGCACAACAACCTGTACAACCTCTTCCATTGCCTCAAGTCACTATTTCCTCCTTCTGGCTATAAGCTTTATTTGTTTTAATTTTTTGCTTCTTTTTTATATTTTTCATTTGTTGTAGTAGTAGTAGTAGTAGTAGTTATAATACATAGTAGAAATGGTAGTTGGTATACTAACAATACTTAAAATTACAATTCTAACTTTTAACATGCCGTATAATAATATATTAAACTTGTATACGGTTTTATTATAGTATAATATAATATGTTTATATGCATGTTATATTGTATTGTTGGATTTGATTTTGGGTTTATTTGGTTTTGCAGTTTTCATAGTTTGTTTGATTTTGTTTTTGACATTGTATTGTTTCTTTTGTGTTTTATTTCTGAATATGATATAAAAAATGTAAAAACAGATTTACGTGAATGAATTTAGAAAAACAAACCACAAATTCTTACGTAAATCTGTGTACAAAGTATATATTTATTTTTTTTGAAATGTTTGTTTTTATTTGATACCATTTTGGTAGTAACAATTGTAAGAACTTAAATTGATTTTTGTTCGTTCCTTTAATTATCAAATTTTTGCATGTCAAATCCAATTTCGATATTATGTAGTATGTAATAATATAATAATGCGCAGTAGAATTTTTTCTGTAGTCTGCAGTGGTGTCTTTATCCTTTTTCTCTCTCTAAATATAATATATTATAATATTATGAATTTTAAATAACAGAATAATAATACTAACAAAGTAGTAGTACTAATATAAATGCTTGAGTATATGATGATGATGATAGATAATCATATAGTAGATTGTTATCAAAGTGAAAGTAACACATAAATGAACATTGTTTCTCACATATTACTAATGATGTTATTTTTCTTGATTTCTATTTTTAAACAAATAGGATGGAAGCAATGTCTCACGTCAAGGAAGTGGGCAACCCAAAGGAAATAAGGGACAGCAGTATGGAGCCGGGCCACCGTATTGGTCCAATTAAGTAATTTTTTTGTTCGCATCTCTCAGAAACAAAGTGAAAAAAAAAAGAAGAAAGAAGAAGAAAGAAACCATTTCATCAATTGCTACCTACAAGTTAGAAAAAATAATAATTATGATTACTATTATTATTTACGAAAAGAGAAAGTAAAGCGGTTCAATATTTAGATTATAAATATTCTGGTTATTCTAAATGAATATAATCTAAAGTCTAAAAAAATATGAAAATAGTTTCAAAAAAAAAAAATCAATACCAGTGTTTTTTTTATTATGAAAAAAAAACAAACAAAAAGTACAGGAGATCAGAACTAAATGCACCATTATATATATTATATGAATACTATATAATATTATAATAATATATTAATATTCTGATACAAACAAGAGACAGAGAGAAATTTATTATATTATTATAAAAAATATATATAACTGATTAGTAATAGAAGTATATAATATTATTATTTAATGAAAAAGTAACTCAGATTGTTCAATGAAATTGTATCATACATTATGTATGTTACTTAGAAATGTATGAACATTTCTGATTATTAAAATAATAATAATTATTATTATTAAAATACACGACGTAGACGAAGAAAAAAGGAGAAAACTGAAGGATTTCGAAATACTAAAGAAATTTTTCTATAAATGAACTTTAAAAACAATTAGAAATTTATATCTGACCCAGATAGATTAACAATGATTCACACATATATATGTCATTTTCACATGTGAACCCAAAAAAAGAAGGAATTTAATATTATTATTATTGTTCGTTGTAATTTGAGTTCAAAGTGAAATGAGAATTCTTTGTTTTTTTATGTAGTGTAAATTATATATATTCTATATAAAAAAAGCAGTGGTGAACTTGTTTTGTCAAATATTAGGTTATTATTATTATAATGTATTATAGATATATTGTATAATATATTATAAACCTTGTAGAACACAAAATAGTATCTGGAAAAAGTGAAAACATAATAATAATAATAATAATTACACAATTTACGTAAACGTATGTACCATAAAAAAAAAAACATGTACGTTTACAATGAACCTTTAAGTATAACCAAAAAACAGAAGGAGAAGAAAAAAAAATATGTGTTTGAGAAGAATTAATTAAACGTTATAAATGACCAGTGCTTAAAATTGTCAAAGTCAATGATATATAAAATATACTTTTATTATTACTATTAATATTATTATTATTCGTATTATCATTTACATGAAGGAGAGAAGAGATAAAATGGTTCTCTCTTCCACAAAATAATGAAAAGGTATTATAACAAAAAGGACTGCTATATAGAAAGGAGGATTTAAAATGTGAATACTAAGGGAACGTACACTCAATTATGACTATTTATAATTAAATTTGTATGGGCTTGCGTTCATTATGTATTAATGATTGACGCTTTTAAAATTAATGTTTTTTAATGTTTTAATAACTAGCAATGATAATGAAATAGTAAAATTGATTATTATTGTTATTCTTTCATTCGTTTTCTTTAAACTTCAAGTTACCCAAATATAAAAATGAAAGTAAAAAAAAGAGAGAAAGAACGAATATAATAATATTATATACAAAGCCCAAAAACATGAAAGATGAAAAATCAAATTCTTAAAATTTTTACGATAATTATTATTATAATGATGATATGATTAAAAAGTTTGAGGAAAGAGAGAGAGAATCGTATCAGATCTTATCGTTAGACGATACAAAATAAAATAAAAAAAAAGTAACCAAACCGAATACTAATATTATATTATAAAACCTCTTTATATATATAAATATATATAAATTAAACCAAAAGGTTATATATATATATAGAGATGCTGCTATTATCATTACTAATGGATTAGAACAACAATATAGTATAGTATGTATTATTATTATTATTTTCTATTGACATCAATTGAAAGAACTTTTCGGGTTGGTGTATTAAAATGAAAAACCAAGAAAGAAAGAAAGAAAGAAAATGATTAACGCGTAAATATATATTATAATATAGGTACTCCAAATAACAATAATACGACTATTGTTATTATTATTATTATACTATAAAAAAAAAATTAAGATTATGTTGTTTCCATTACTATAATATACATTATATATATGCATATATACATATGATTACAAAAAGTGTACATATACTTTTCACTACTTCTGTAATATTATTATTTAAGTCGAATCAATATTATTAGGTGATTTTTTGTCGGTGGTATGTTTGTTTTAATGAACGTTTTAGAAGTTTTAGGCTCATTTAGATTTTTAGTAAATAAACATATATCAGTATAATAATAATATTATAGGTAATTAATTAATAATAGGTAAATAATAATATTTGTAATATTAACACACATACATACATACACACACAAAGGAATATATCAGTTTCGTTCATTATATTGCTCGTTCTCGTTTTCGTAAAACCAGTACTAATAATAACAAAATATACATATATTATGTATATATAAATACTATATATATATACAACTTACTATACATAGAGTAAATATATACATTATTATTATAATTAATTAATTGTATGATTATTGTACGTGAAGAAAAATATTTGTGTAATTTTAAAAAAGTTTCTGTTTTTTGTAAAATGCCCTTGTATTAGCATATAAGTAATGATATAAACTATTTATAGGGAGGTTCTAATACTATATTATATGAAAACAATATGATATAATTATCTATGATTATTATACAATTATAATAATTATATAAAAAGTTAAACAAATAAATCCTGAAAAACTTACCCTTTACAAAAAAAAAACAAAGAAAGAAAGAAAGTAAAAGAAAGCACACCCAAATTTTTCATGCACTCTTAGTATTGTACTTTATCATGTGTTAACAAAGCATATTAGAAGCAAAAGTTTGACAAGTCATGTAGAAACAATTTGTTTTTATATTTTATAGTATACTTTCTGGTGATATTGAAGTAGTGGCTATCGACAACTTGTCAATATTTGTCAATTGTCAATGATATTAAATTCATATGTCCTCTTTAGTGTTTAGAGTTTGGAAGTTGGAGAAAAACACCAATTTAATTTTAATGGCATGAATGAAGTGTCAAGTTGTACTTTTATCTCTTAGAGCACCAAAAGAAAAATATGTAAGAGCAAACTAAAAAAACTAGTACACTTTATTGTTTGTTGTTTATCCACACTCTGTAAAATTACATCAAACCCTAAAGTTTGTTTACTTTTCTCTTTTCTCTTCTTTCATCCAAAATATATTATCTATCATGTGTATTGTGTATGTAGGTTGTATGTACGCTGTACATGTGCATTACTCAAACGCACACGTGTTAGATTTGTCTTTGTTCATCTTTTCATCTCTTTCTCTCGGTCGTATTAAAGTATTCTTTTCATTGTGCATGGTGGTTTGTGGTGGACAGAGGACGGAGGATTGAGTGAGGTGGCAGAAAAAAGAAAAAGTTTGACATTGGACTGAAAAGAGATAAGTTTATTTTTTTTGGAATTGGTTGACAAAAAGTAGGTTTGAAAATGGAATTTTTGTAGTCAAGTCCAGAGTCCAACTAGCGGTTTGAAAGTTGAAAGTAGTGAACCGGAAGGTGGTAAAGTGTGGAGCATTTATTGTTCAAAGTGTCTAGTGTCGACAGTGGGGAGTAGGGACAGCGGACCATGAACCAAAAGAGAGAGAGAGACAGAGACTTGGGGTTGACAGATGAACCCAAGACAGATGACATTTTCTACACATCAACATCAACCTCTCTCTCTCTCTCTCTTATTTTCTATCTCTTTCCCTTTCTTTCTCTCCCTCTCCTATTTTTTTCAGTCTCATCTTTTTCATTCCTGGAACTGGAAATCCTCAATTCTGGACGCTTGTATATTGAATGGAAAATGGAAAGTTTCATCCTCTACTCGACTCTAGACTAGTTTCTTCCTACTTCCATTTCTCCACTTTTACTTTCCTTTGACTTGGACTATCTCACAATACCACAGCACAGCAAGTCATCCTTCCTTCGCATCCATGTTCCAATCTCTCATCATTTTTTCTGTAACCTCTCCTTCTCAGTTTTTACACCAAAAACCACCTAGTTTTCATACTCTTTGTCCTATTCAATATGTATTACGTGGTAAGCTTACTTCGTCCCGGTTCCCAGTTTTCCATACGGGTGTGTAATATATTATGTATGTACATTCCTTTTTCCACGCTTGAGTTTTGCATAGCTTTCATTATTCTTATTACGTATGTATAAATATCAACTTGCTTTCATATAATTTCATTTGTAATTATATATGTAGTAAACGCTGGATGCTGGAAAAAGATCAAATCAAAATCAAAACGATTCACAAGTCAGAATAAAAACAACTCTTTATGTCCTCCCTTTTCCTTCGGCTTTTCTGCATTTTCATTTCTAAATTATCTAATACTTTCAAGTTGTCCTCGTTCTAAAATAGAATCGAGCATAAATAAGCGGAATCTGGAATCTGTAAAATACATCTAAATGGAAGAATGGGACAAAAAGTTGAAGGGATACTCTTGTTCATTTTCATGTCATTTTAAACGTTAGATACTTTTAACTTGATTCTCTAGTTCTGAACAAGAATAAGACTATTGAATATTTAAAACGCTTCCGCCATCCATCTTCGTCGTCGTCTTTGTCCCTTTTGCTCATTTCTGTTTCAGTTCACATGTCATTTTACTTTACACATTTAAAAATAGTACATCCTGTACAAAGATATAGACAAAGCAGGAAAAGTTCTGAGCTTTGAGTTTTGGATGATGAAGATGACGAGAAAAATGGATTTGAAATGAAAGGGAAAACTTTGATAAGAGACAAAAGAGTGTGGGATTTGAAATGGGACGAGAATGAGAATCAGAATGAGGAAAAAAGAAAACCGGACACTGGGCTATAGAATTAACAAGAGAGAAGTAAAGTTTTCATGGGATCCGTCTTTTAGTAGCAGGAACTTTAACAATATTAATAACGGGGTGAATTTATATTTAAGCTGTAAGTTGTAAGTTGTACATAATAAAACTCTCAAAGTGTAATGTAAAATGTGTTGAGAGTTGAGAGCGAGAGAGAGAGATGAATGCATAAAGAGCAGAGAATGAACGCAGAAGCATGTGGAAATGGTAAATGACTAATAGTCATCTTTGTCCATCTGTTACGTACAAAATAATAAATTTCTTCCTCTTTTCTCCATAGAAAATGATTTGACGTGAAATATCTTGAATATCATTTACCATTTCCAATTTATAATTTACTTGGTGACCTCAAAAGTTCATCCTTTTCCCATTATCAACACCTTAAAGTCTAAACAAAACAGTGGTAATAAATAGCAAGTTTGTTGTGCTGCAGATGCTCTTTTCTGCATTCTAGAAAAGGCAACAGAAACAGAAATAGGAAGAAAGTCTAGACTCTCGCTTTTCGGTTCTTTGTACATGTGTTGTGTCATGACATGTCATGTTTTTTTCTACGATTCTTCTCCGATTGGCTTCTCCACTGTTGTTCAAATTCGCAATTGCAATTTGGAATCTGGATGTTGGATAGTCGAAAGCCAAACCACTTTTTTTGTTTCACTTGCATCTTTCCCCCTTTTCCCCCCTTTCCCTTTTCTTTCACACCTAGATGGACATTGACAGTGGGCAGTAGACAGCCCAGACCTAAAATTACAAGTGCAACTAGAAACTAGAAAATCAGCGTCCGAATCCGAATCCAAACAAGAATTACAAGTAGAGCACCTTCCAGTCTAATCTAATCTCAGCCTGTTTTTTTCTTGGAAAATAAAAGGATTTCATTCCAAGTTTCCCCTTATTACTTTCTACTTTTCGTCCGTCATTTCACGAAGCTTGTCTTCCCTCTTCCTTCTTCCCCGTTCTATTGAGATTGTTTTCCTCTTGAAACTATGTACAATGTACAAGTGTGCATGTGTATGTGTATGTATAAAGTATAAAGAGACGGAGATACATCTATACAAATGATGCCAAAAGAAAAGGGAATTTGATGCAAAAATGGTTAAAGTTAATGCTGTAAACGGGAGTGGATGGGCGGAGAGCGGAGAGGTATATGTATGCAGAGATGAAAAGAGGAGAAAATTCAATATTACTTGCTCAGCACATGTCACATATACAACCTGCACTGTACATTGTACTGGTTGACTATCCAGCATTGAGTATTGACTATCGAGAATATTATGTGCATACGGCCTCTTCTCATTAGCTAAGTACTACAAAGAAACTCCCATCTCCTTTTACTTTTTACTACTGTGTTCTGTGCTGTGAGTGCCAAACTTCTGTTAACTCATGTCATACCTTTCACCTAATCTCTCCCCATCTCCCTTTCTCCCTTTCTACACCGCACTACCATTTTTGGCCCGGAATTTGCTGTCTCGTACCTCGTGCCGCTTACATGTATATTGCATATTGTATATACGCACAGAGGTAGAAAAGAGAAAAGAGGAAACTATCCCATCTCCTGTCATCCTTTTTCTATCCTTCCTTTTTTATTGTAGAACAAAAAGTTGTGTGTTTCCCTTTGGTGTAAACTCTAAATAGTACAGACAGCAGACAGCGAAAAATACTTGCAACTTGTAACTCTCGTACCAGTTGGAATCAAACATCAAACCATTTCTTGCAAAAAAAAACAAACATCCACGGTTGATGGTTGATTCATTTTCATTCGGACATCCTCTATCTTGTTGCAGACATGCATGACATGAGATCACCAGTCACCAGTTCTATTTCATATGTGTTGTCTGTTGTCTGTTGGAAATTACCAGGAAATCCCTGGTTTGTGTAAAAAAAAAAAGACTGTATAATTCAATAGAAAATATTATAAGACTCAAAATTGCGAATTGAGCCATGTAAAATGGAAATGGAAATCCAAAGTTTGTATTTTCAATTCTCACAACCATCCACTGCACATGTTTATGGTTTATTTTCATGCTACATGGTTTATTTTATGCTTCATATAGAATAATATAAAGCGCATAATATAGTACAATTGAAGAGAGAGGAGAATAAAGTAGCAGGCACATTGAAAATTGAAACAGACAACAGACACAAAAGTTGTCTCAAGTCTCAAAGTTCACCATAATATTTCAGGAAGAGAAATGAAAAGGATGCAGAATGAGGAGGATTTAAAGCTGTATTTATATTCAAAGTTCTACAGAGGGAAGAATTGTAATTGGGCGTATAGTATAGTATTGTTACATTAAATATTAAATTACATTACCAATCACCAATCACAATCCCTAAAGTAGCCAAAAGTGAATAATGAAAAGTGACTAGAGTCTGGAGACTGAAGGCTGGACGGACAAAAAATAGGAAAAGCTTATTCCTTTTCCATTCGTCCTGAAATTAAACATGTGGAGGATGAAAATGCATACAACTTATTTACATTATGCATAGAAATTTAACTTGATCAGACCTTTTCTCTTTTCTTTGTGTTTGTGGTGCTCCCTTTTTCCTTAGCCCTATTGTTTTATTCTCCAAAATTCAAAACTCAAAACTCATCCACATTGGATTTTCCGTGGCTGTAAATGGCGTATGCATTATTCATATGTACAATGTACACAGTGCACAGAACTTGGAGCTTATAGAGCTGCACTGGCTGGTTGAATTAATGGGCGATGGGTGTTTGGTGTTTGAGGTTGCTCCATAAAGTATAAAAGTATGTAGTGTGGCTCATATTGGTTTGGTTTGGCATTTGTGGCCCTCATTCACTCATTCAATGTAATGTGATGTGCCGACGAAAGCAAATATTTGTTTTCATCTCTCTCTCTCTCTCTTTCTTAAACACACACTCCTTTTCCTTTTCTTCTCCGCTTTCTCCTTTGAACGTTTCCCCTGCTCATTTCAATTTTGAATGCAGGAGGTTGAGGACTGGAAAGAAAAAGGAGCTGACGCTCTCCTAAAAGAGAGCAGTTAAAAAAATAGGAGGAATGTGCGACCCTCTCCCGTCTTCCGTTGAGCCAGGATCCAGGATGAACTGATGAAAGAAAAAGGAAGAGAAAGAAAAGTGTGAATTTAGAAAAGAATCAAGACTGTGTCAATTTACTATTCAAAATTCAAAAGGTATATCCGCGATATGTTGTCACGATTGAAGGGTGAAGAGTGACTATTGACTGCTACTCGCAAATCCCTGCCATTTCTCATTTCTCCTGTATTTTTTGCATCACCTTTATCCGCGGAGAATGTGGAGAATCTAAAATGGAGAATGGAGACTGGGGAAAGGTGTTAGTAGAAAAAAAATCTGGAGGAAAAAAGTCAAGGAAAATGAGCTATTTTATATGGAGGAGGATGTGTGAGGAATCTAGAATCAAGAATCAGGAATCCGGGAGAAAACTAAAAAAAAAAAACGAGAAAAAGTTTTCAAACACACTTAATCTCTTCTTTATAGAGTTGAAAAACTCTCCTCTTCTTTTCTCTTTTCTTTTTCTACTGTTTGTTGATGCCTGGTGTCTGGTGTGGAAATGTCAAAGTCTCAGCTCCTTCTTTTTTTTTCTCTGTTTGACCTACTTAATAATTTCGTTCATTTAGCCAACAAACATAATGAAAACGAAAATGACAATGACAATGACAACTTTTGCGAAAACAAAAAACCATAATGACAAAAATCAAATGACTATCTAATTTCTAATTTTAATGTTGGGAAAATTATACTTTCCCTTGAAAAAATATGATACCATATCCGACCGGAAAGTGGTGTCATATGATGTCATATTTTGGTGTCTTTTTGGTCCAAATTCATGCCAAAATCCAATCGAGTTCCCATCGGATTCCGATCAGTTGTCATGGAATTTCCACAAAAATGCCACCAAAAAATATTAAAAAATATTGAATGGTGGAATTCAGGTGTCATGAAACCACAATGACACCGAAATT
>JAQGBI010001500.1:0-10047 GCA_034698325.1 Sminthurinus elegans
CTTTCAGAGTGTACATATTTATATGTATGCAGCTGTCTTCTTAACACGTTAATAAAGTTGAAATTGAAATTGAAATTGAAATTGAAATTGATGGTTTACAGATGAAGTTTGTTTTGTGGTTTCTCACACTTTGAATTTCCATTGAATGTTCAACATGACTCGAAATTCAAACAAAATGCCTGATTGAAGATTAAAGTAATTTTCCTCTTAATTTCCAATAGAGCAAAACTACAATCAAGTCGCTTATGCGGTTTGCTCTAAAATTTCAGACGGCGTTCAAGCTACACAACACAAAATCATTGTGAGTGGAGAGCTATCTGCTATTTGTAGGTTTTGTACATTTGTAGGAGATTTTCATGCTTCAACGTGGCACTTTTCCTAGTGACTATTTTTGCTTATATTCAAAGTTCAAGAATGAGGAGTGATCCAAGTTGCCGCCAAAACTGTAAAACCACAAAATCAAACCAAATCAAAGAAACTCTTGAGCAAATGAAATGACATTTCCCCGTTTCTCCTTCATTTTCTTCTTCTTCTTCTTCTTTTACTTGAGATTCCGGATTCCGGATTTCATACGACCTATGACATTTGCAATCTGAGGAGAAAAGTTGTAAATGAGTTTCACTCAGTTTACAAAAGGAAGGAAAAGGGAAAAACCCTTGTTCAATTTCAAATGTCCAACGTCAAACGTCAAAAGTACTTTATGTACAAAAAAAAGGTCTCATTTGCATAAAAGCGTAATCATAAAGATCTGACATTTGTACTTGTCAATATTTTTAACAACCTGTTGAAGGCAATTGACAGAAAACGTCAGATTGGCGCTCATTCATTTGGGTTTAATCATCGACCTTTTTTCTCTGTGTGAATTGGGAAGTGTCGTCAATGAGAACTGAACTCTAGAGAAACATTTGACTGTTTCCTTTTCTATGCAGTTTTGTATTTTTTAGTGTCCATGCGAACTGACAAACAAGCAGGGAAAATAAGACAGAAAACATGTATTCAAAGTATATGTCCACTTTTTGTCCACTTTTTTGTCCACTTTTTTGTCCACTTTTTTGGAGGCAGCATTGTCCGACCCATCCTTACTTCAACCCCTATTTTGCTTTCCCTTGTGTAAAGTCCAATTTTGTTCCATCAAGGATAAAATCAACCAAGTAATTTCAAGGAGAAAAGCAGTTGCGTGGAAAATGAGAAAGAAGAAGAGTCAAATTTGAAAGATGAGACAAAATATTGGAAATCGGAATCTTGTAATGAGATTTCGTAAGACATTTATCAGTGAATTTCCTGCTAAACTCCTCCGCATTTTTCGAACTCCTTATGTAATTTGAACTCATTTCATTTTCCCCACCAACACAAAATTCTTGAGCTGAGAATCATTTTTTTACTTTGCAACAAACAGCAAAAACCAGTTCAATCAGAAATCCATTTTTTTCTTCAACTGGCTCACCTTTTTAAATGCGGATTCTTGTGCACTGTGAAGGAATTTCATGTTGACTTCTGGATGTGTTCTCCCCTCGAGTTGGAAAAAATTCTAGTAAAAGCCTAACAGTCGTCATGGAAACCGTTTTTGGATGAGAGATGTAAGTCATGTAAATTGCAATCCGAATTTTGTAGGAAATTATGAGAGCCATAATCAAAGCTAGTGCTAAACCCAGAATCCAGAATTCAGAAGAGAAAAGTAAAAAGCTACACAAAAATGGAAATTCCTCTCATAAAAATATGTTGTTTAATTGGATGCAGTTTAAAATTTATCTTAATGTTAACCAATGCAATGAGCCAGAGGCATCAGGTTTCAAATGTCTTCATAGGTCTAAAAAAATTGCTAAAAATTAATAGAATTCTGAAATGAATTCGCCCCCTCCAAAAACACGAATAAGAAGCTGAATTTTTTTGTTTATTTTTCATTTTAAAGCTGCATATAAATAAATTATGGCGCCATTTCATTTATTCAAAAAACAAATCCATAGTATTTTCAGAACTTTTCAAGAGAAAAAACCAAACAAAAAAACAAGCAAATTTTTTATCAACAGAAATATGCACATGTATTTTTAGGATTCATTGGAACAGCTGGAAAAAAAAGCTATAATATTAAACTTTACAATTAACTTGAACTTGGTGACATAAAACAAAGGTTTTCATTTCAGCACATTTATTTTATTTCAAAAATAAGTCATTTCCGAATTCAATTGGCTTTAAAATGTTATTTAACTGCTTATGGACCGCTGGCAGATGTATTTTCGTTGGGCGACACAGCTGATGTCTCCCATGCCCCACCTTTCGCCTACTCTGAACACACAACAACAGTCCTCGTCCCAACTTGGGACCTGGGTTAGTTTCTGCGGCTCACCGGGAGACCAAATGGCAACATCATTGCCGGATGGAATCCACTGAAAGGCTCCAGGGCCGGATAGGCTACCATCTTTGGGTCCAGTGTAAAAACAACCAGCATAAATAAAGGGGGTTGGTCCTGGTGGTGTACCAGAAGGTGGAGGTGGTGGGATGCCAGGAACTGAAAAGAGAGTAGAAAGCGGGAAATTAATCTTTTTTTAAAATTGATTCAGCAATGGAAAAACAAATGCAATTTTCAAATATTGATTCTGGAGAAAACTCTACACAAAATTTGACTCACTTTTTCCATTTATCAACCAGTTATTGAGAAAGTCTAGGTCAGCCTGATCCAGAAATTGTGCCAAATTACCGCCAAATTTTAAGCAAGCATGCTCTGCTTGTGTAAAACTCTTCTCCAACTGAAATCAATTGGAATTTTGGAATTAAAATTTGAAAAGACATCAGAAATACTACAAATTACAAATCAAAGACATTTTCATTTTTTTTCTAAGGAATTCAAATGGAAATGAAAAGTAATAGTACTTAATTTTTCGTACAAATTTTTTCATTCTGAAATACTTTTGGAATATGGATTATGAAATTTTGAGCAGTAAGTTTAGGACAGTCGTGAAAGAGGAAATTTTTTTATACAACTACGTTTATAATAATAATTATTGATTAACGATATGTTTGTGATTTATTGGGTCCACAAAAAACTTTTAGGGTAAAAATAAAGCTCAAATTTAAAAAAAAAGTGAATATCTTTTCATTTAAAAAAAACTGGAATGTATTTTTTAATTTTTTAAAAAAATAGTTTTTCAAACAATGCCCCCTTTTTGGATTAAAAGGCAAGACAAAATAGAAAAATTTGACAAAAAAAAAGTGCATGTATACGATTTTATCAATTAGCTTTTTCCATGATAGAAATTAAAAAAATGGCAATATTTCAAAAATCTGAGCTCTCCTATTACCCTCAAATTTTTGTAGCCCAATCAACTATTTAAAAATACCCCGTCACCAGTGACAAAAATGAATTGTCGACCATTTGTACTATTGAATGCTTTAGTTCCTGGAGGTTGCCCCTGGATCACACATCCCAATTGAACAACCATTAACAAGCCAAAAACAAAAGAAAATTTGATCATCTTGTCAACAAGGGAAACTTAATGGGAAACTGAGAAGAGAGGAAAATTAAAAGATGACCAAAAATCAAAGAATCAAAGAGAAAGATAAAAAACGAATGACAAAAAAAAACAGTGGAGTCGCCCTAAAAAAAACAAGATCAGAATGAGAAGAAGAGAGAGAAAATTCAAATTCGTATGCACTTTGCAATCATTTCAAATTCAAAGTTGTCAAAGAATCACACAAATAGAGAGAATGAAGAACGGGAGGATTCCGCAGAATCCACTCTTTTCCCAAGTAGCACAAAAACAAAAGGGTACACTAGAGCCTCCCAAAAAACCTAAAGTTTGAGACATACAAAACCTTTTACCCTCTCTCTCTTTTGGAGTAAAACCCACTCATATCAAAATCTGAAAACAGGATTCGGCTGGGATTTTTTTCGGCCGAATTTTCGCCCAGTTTTCGGCCGATAAAGTCAACGTGTTTAACGTAGGGTTTTACCATAAAATCATGCAGGTGGGTGGGGAGGGGAGCGGATATAATTTTAAATAGTATCTGAAACAAGTCACACTCGTTCACTAACAAACAGTGCAAAAGGGAAAAATTCCTTCCCGGGTTTTTAAGAGGTCAAGTCCCAGAATTTCCTGATTTTGAACCCCTTGAAACACCGGGAAGGGACTTTTTTATTTTTTTCCTTTTATGTTCAATACCATGGTAACTTTGGTGACCTTGGGCAACCTCGAAACCTAACTTTAATGAAAATATTATTTCAGAGGTTGGCTTTGACTCCAAAAGGAAGCTGGTAAAAGAGTTTGTATTTCTCAAACTTTTGGTTTTTTAGCAGGCTCTACTGTACATTGGACATAATCTACACGCGTAAATTTATTCGATGGACTGGAAGGGGAATTTTAAAACAAGGACGTCAACTGTCAGCATATTTACAACTATGCACATCCTCTGATAAAAAGAACACAAGTTCTCGAATGAAATAAATACTATTGCAAAATAATACTTATGACCTAAATGGAACATCTTTTGAATTTTTACAATGTTTATTTCCGTTGGAAAGAGTCTTGCTCTGCATTCCTCAGAAACGTACAAATTGTGAATACCTACTTTTAACGAGTGTGTTGTACGTTGTGCGTGTGTAATGTTTCATTGTAAACAAAATGTAATGAAAATGAAACTAGAAACTAGAATTCAGGCGATGTCTCAAGTCTCAAATGTACAACTCTTGTCATTTGCTGTTATTTGTCTCAATACCGTAGAGCAGCCTAATACTGTTCACTTGATTTTATGAAAAGTCCAATAGTTACAGAGCTGAATTTTTTTATCTGATGAGTGATTGACAGAACCTGATCAGACAAAAAATTTCAGCTTTGTAGCTGTAGCAGTTTTTATAAAATTAAGTGTACAGTACCACCCTGCCCTGTACAGTATTAGGCTGCTCTACGGTACTCCACATCTCACTCGAAATCTGTCTAGTATTTAATTTTGCACATGACCGTATTTTTGTGTTGATTATAAATCAACGAAATCCTAAATGTTTTGAATAGCATATTTTTTAGGGCACACGTGCAACGACCTAATCGAAATTGGATTTTAAAAATCTCTAATCTATATGATGATGAAATTCATAGCAATGTGATGATATAAAATAGTTTCAACTTCTGTCTTTCCAACATGCGATTCTTGATGTCAATATTTTTGAAAAGATGTGCAGAAAACGGAGTGAATCAAAACCAAACCAAAGTCTTCAACGTTGGTACATACCATATGTTTGTCATTTTTGGTTGTATTAGGATTTTTTTGTCATCGGCGTATCGATAAACTTCTGATGCATGAAATATGAATAGGAATGCACATTGCACTTGTATGTTGACAACAAAATGTGAGAGATGAAATGGATACACAAATCAACTGACTGAACCAATTATGGAATGTTTTTCTCTGACTTTGTCTAATTGACACATTTGTCATATTATTTGACTCGGTTTTACATGTACATTATACATGCACATTTGAAAGAATTTCTTTGTACATATTTTATTGAATAGTTCAACTTACTATTCATTTTCTGATTTTCCGTTCCATTCCTCTTTTCCATTCTTCCAATTTCTCCTCCTTTCATTCTTCCTTACTCTAGAATCTAATAATTAACCTCAATAATTTTTTCTCTGTTTATACAGAATTAGTTTACAAATTTAGCTGAATCTCTCTAAATATATTCTATTCCTCTTAAAATTTTCAAAGTTTTTTTTAACCTAATTAAATTGAAAAGTTTTATACTTGGAAAATGAAGTTGGAATGCTTTCTTGTTCCTGTATTATTATTGTTCTCCGTAAGTGTGTGCAAAGGGCGAGTATCACTTTTTGAAACGACGGAAAGCCCAAAAAGTTGTCCGCTTCCAGCGTCCATGACTTTTGCAAATGATATTAATAATGAGGATGAAGATGGATTTAGCATCAGTGAAAGCTCAGAAAGTACTGATGATGGCTACACCATAAGTAAAAACTCCAAGAGTGTTGAAAGTATTGATGATGGGTACAGCATAAGCAAAAGTTCCGAGAGTTTGGAAAGTAGTCCGAGCAGAGCCGCCCCCGGTGAGTGTTTAAATTTAATCACAATACTTATAGCTTTTCTGCTCCTTTTCCTTTTAAAATATATATGACGAAGATTAAATTTACACCACCAAAAGTGACAAGGCGTGAATCCTCGTTGTTTCATGTACCACGTAAAATCATATTAAGAACCAAAATTAATTTGCAATTTTTTGTCTAATGATATTCTTTAGCTTGTGTAGTAGACGATGGCGTTCCTTGTACTAGCGACTGCGTGGTAAATGGCCAGTGCTTCCATGTCCCTAAGGGTAAGCGTGTTTCAGCAAACTTGATATTTCTATCTTGTAATAAGTCTTTTTCCTTTTCACCCCTCTCAGTTTGCACAAGCAGGAAAATTTACCTCGATTTAACCATAATTTTTTTACTAATTTTAAAATTTTCTCTATACAGATGCTTTATGTGACGATGGCTTTGCCTGTACCAGTGAGAAATGCACCAGACCCAACGCTGCCGTGAATTACGAATGTCAAAATATTTTTAGTAAGGCTCGGCGTATGCTGACAAACATCACATTAGAATAATCAAAGCTAAAACAAATCCTTAATATATTGAAAAAATGTTGGAGTTTTTACTTTTTCATACATGAAATGTTCAAATTTTTGATTTCTTATTCCAGTCAAATAAATTTTTTGGCAAATGAGTAATTGAATTACATGAATCTGTCAATTAAAGTTTAGGGTGAATGCACCCAGACTAGGCAAATAAATTTCATGTAGGTAATTTCTTTTATTTTGTCTTGGCTTATTCTGATTTTTTGCACAGTCACTCCAAGTAAATGTGACGACAGCAATGCCTGTACTACTGACACGTGCACTTTAAAAAACGGATGCGTGTACACTTTGAATATTGGTAAGGCTAAAAATTATTTTAGTGTAAAATTGTCGTGAGATAAATGTAATAAACTCGTCACTTTGCGCAGTTTTCTATTAATACTTTAGACCCCCTTTAGCCAGAATACATATACAGCGGTAGGCTGTACACTGTACAGCTTAGGACATTCCGCCGTTTTCCGGTGAATTTTGGTCAACATTTTGATACGGTGAAGCGGACTATGGAAAAATAGATTAAAAATGTGAGCACCAGGTGGCGCCACTACTTTGCCTGGCTCAAAAATTTGTCCGCTAGATGGCTAATTATTTAATAATCTTGGCGAAGCCCACAAAATGAGCACAACTAGAATGGAAACATTTTCAGCTTTGCTTCCTAGAAATATTTATTATTCAAATTTATTTGGAATGAGTTTGGAATGTTGAAAAGCTTTGAGTGAAATTTAAGATGGGTTTTTGTAGCAAATGCATAAAATATAAATCTTGTCCTAAAAGCCAAAACCTCCTTTACTAATTTTTATTCTTTGTTTTTTGTAAGATTGTAATGATAACAACCGATGCACTACTGACATATGCAACCAAATGACGGGAGTTTGCTCAAATAACCCTGTTGGTAAGGGCACAAATATTTCTATTATCAACTAATTTTGGGGCAAAGGGAGGAATTTTGAAAACCCTGAAAATGAGATTTCTTTAGTCCCTTATTTTAACTCTCGTTCTGATGTATAAAATGTAATTTGGGTTTTAGCCAGTTTTAAAAAAAGGATGCGTTGCTTTTTTGTCTTTGTTGCTTCACAAGAAACACTTTCAATTCCTCCCAAGAACCTCGTATATGATGCTGAAAGATTCTTGAATTATCTTTCTTTCTTTGTTAGTTTGTGACGATGGCGTGAGTTGCACCACGGATAGCTGCAATACAGCTACGGGATATTGCTCACCTCCCGTTCCTAATAGTAAGTCCAAGATTATCCACTACAAGCGCTTTTGCGAATCCAAATAAGATGTTATTTAATGATTTTGCATACTATGTCATATGGTCATGCACCCGGAGAACAACAAAAGGTGTATTTTTATTTTATGCAATTGGGCCTTATAAAAAAAAGTTGACATCTGTAGGCATGGAAATTTGCCGGATATCAACAAAAGGCGAAATGCTTTACATTGCCCATGAGCCGGATTACAACTTTAGTTGTAATTTCAAAAATTTTTACTTTTTTCGCTCCTACTATGAAAATACTCATAATAGTTGAAGTTGCTGATGATGAAAAATTTCGAATCAACCGTCTTTCGGCTACAGAACTTTTGAGAAATTTTTTCACGCGAAGTAAAAAAATATTAATAAATTTTTATCAGGGCACCAACATAAATAAATATAAATTGTCCGAGTGGATGAGGCTAATGTCTTGATGTAAATCGTTCAATACAATAAAAAAATTGGGGTTTAAATCTACATGATTCAAGCTTTCAAAGTGATGCTACGCTATTTACAAAAAATTTCAATAAACTTGTAGCTCTTTTTAAATAAAAAAGTATTAAATTTTTTTTTTGACAGACGGTAACTGCGATGATGCCAACGTGTGCACCACTGACGTTTGTGATGCATCCGTCGGGTGCAAGAATATCCCAGGTGAGTCGTCGTTTTCATCCTCTCGTGGTTCAGTTGTGTGTCAAGTTCAATGTGAACAAATCAGTTTTATGCAGATGAATCCTGCTTCGTTTGCAGCTGATCATGAAGCATAATATATAAAACATTTTCATGGAAACAATAGTTTTTTTCTTTTTCCAAAATTACGAATCCCTTCCAAAAACTCGGCATATTATATTAGCAGAGGCTTCTTGAATGATCTTTGTTTGTTTGTTAGTTTGTGACGATGGCATTCCGTGCACCGTTGATAACTGCGATCCAACTACGGCGGCTTGCTCACCTGTGGCTGATGGTAAGTCCAAGTGTATCTATTATCCATTACGAATTCTTTTGTGTCGATTGAAAAATAAATAAGTAGTGATTCGCATGTGCCAAAGTCAAATGACTCAATACCAAAATGGCTCTTTGCAATTTGCAATGAGACCACAGCTTGGTGGGTAGTCCGAATTGTACTCTTTAATAAAAATTTGAGTTTTAAATCTACGTGATTCAAGATTTTGGTGTCAACTTATTTAAAATTTGCCCCAAAACATGGCAATAAAATTAGTGTTCTTTTTTGAAGGCCAAAAATTACAAATGTGTTGAAATTTTTTTCAACAGATGCCCGCTGCCCGGCCGATGGAAATATGTGCAATACTGAATTTTGTGACCCAGCCTCCGGGTGCTCACATGCGCCGAAAAGTAAGTCGGGTGGTTTGCATAATCTTTTGTAGTTTAATTGTGATTTTTTATCCAACTGCAATGTGAACCAAGCAGTTTTGTTCCAGATTCCAGAAAAACCCGGCCCAAAACAGGGGCTAATGAAGAATCACTAGTTTTTCATTTTACATAACTATGATGAAAAATTCCTAGCAAAAACCTCGCATGTTTTATCCTAAAGGACTTATATAATGACTTTTCTTTGTTAGCTTGTGACGACGGGAATACATGCACCACGGACAGCTGTGATGTGTCAACGGGATGTGCAAATACTCCTGGTAAGTTCCAAGTCATTGTAAAAAGAATAAAAAATGTAGATTCATTTAGCGCAACGCGTGGAAAGTGCAAGGGAGAAATCCATGCCATCTCAAAACCTCTAAATTTTACAAACATACATTGTCTTTTGAGCTGAGCTTCAAGGGAAGCATTGGAGTTTGATTGTTGACTAATTTTTGTTGTGGGTTTTTTGTTTTGTTTTATTTAGTTCCTGGTTGTACCCCTGCGCCATAAACTGGTCATGTGACTCGGATCATAATCAATGCATCATTAGTTTAGCAGTAAACTCCTATGGATCTTATTATAATTTGATCAAATCATAAAGAATGAACCCTGTGAAAAAAAATAATTAAAAATCAAATTTAAATTATGTCATATTTTATAACCTTCATTTGGTAAATGAACATAAAAGCAAAAAAGACTGATTCTTGGCATAAACTTGCACCTCGATCCAGAAAACTCACAACTCATCATATGAAATATATTTTGTATAGGCTGCATATTTTCCATTTCTCGTTATCAGGAGTGAAAT
>JAQGBI010001501.1:0-10047 GCA_034698325.1 Sminthurinus elegans
GGGGTGGAAATTATTATCATTTTTTTTTGCAGGTGAACGACAATGACGATGCAGGTTGTAGGAAGGGGTATAAACATCTATAATGCATATTTCATTTTTGTCATTTGCCTTTTGAAAGTGTTTCTTATAAGTCTTGTACAAGGTCAAGTTGTCAACCACAAATGTTAGAGCATGAATTTTGCTACGGTCTGCTGTGCTATGGTTAGATAGAAGATTTTGTTTTATTCCATCTTGAAGAAGTCTTCACACTTCCAAACATACAAGCATTGAGACACACGATAAGCGTCATGGTAAATCTAGAAAAGCTCCAGTAGTCCAGAGTAGTCGTGTACATGATGTCTCCAAGGACTAGGGGAAAAAAGAATCCCTACAAAATACAAATGGTGATTATTATTTTGTTTTACTAGTGACTATTGAATTTTGTAAATGGTATTACGTATTCAACTGGGAGTCTTTATTCAATCACAATCAACGATATTAATCCATTTGCATATGAATTAAAGGGATTTTTGATGGGAAGAAAAATCCTTTCATGATTTGGTATTTGAGGCATAGGTATATACATTTGTTATTTGTATAAATCTGATCAACATGGATTAATATGACTGATAAAAAAAAATTTACTAAAAAAATAATAATAGAGAAATAAAACAATGGAATTTTGTGAAGACTTTTCAGTGTTTCTCTTTGCATTATTTGGCCTCCCTCTACATCTTTCGATTTGGTTTTAGAAATTGAATTTGGTTTTGAGGGAGCATTTGTTTAACTATATGAGCGAATACTTACATGTACATTGTACATATACGTATTCAAAAAAGTATGTGTATAAATGTATATGTAACCGTGGTTGAATTTTGAATTAGATATCGAAAAATACAATGATAGTAAATACATAAATTGGATTATTGGAATGAAAACCACATGAAATAACTCTATGATCGGCTGTCGGCTGTTAATTTTTGGATTGTAAGTAGTAGAATTTCTTCATTTCTTATTGCAATTTTTTCACGGTCTGCTGTCAGTCTATTTGTTTGGTTTGTCCTTTGTGGTTTTTATTTGGTTAAATATTAACTTGACTTTTGTAATGAGTTAAACTCAATTGTTACAATATGTACATTACCAACATGGAATATATTTTTTGTGTTTTAATCTACATTCCTTTTTTTTATTATAAATTAGTCTAAAAATTCAGTATTTTATATTAGTATTGAATTGGATTATTTTTCTATAAAAGATTTATGGCTTCAATCGAAAGTCTTATTTGTGTATGTTTGATGTATGATTAATGGACTTCTATGAATAGTTGCTGATTCTTTAAGCAACGTTGACGTAATAGGCTTGGTAAGACGTCTACAATATTTATAGATATTTTACGTGTTGAGAAAAAACATACTTTTGATTTGTAATTGTGTTCACATTTTGAAGCTGACGAATACTTGTGTGTGTATGAGTATCGTGGAAATGAATGGGCGCACTTTGTGATGTTCGGTGACTCATGCTATACATGCTTTTTTGTTTTCAATTGAATGTCATTTCTAAACTACAACACATTGTTTTTATTCTCATTGTTATTGTTATAAAAATGGATGGACAGTTTTAAAAGTTTTTATTTGACTATTTTCATGCATAATGTGTAACGTATAATGTGTAAAAATTCTTAGTAAACATAATATACGCACATGATATTGGTTGAATTGACTCTGACAGCTTTTATGTGGGTACACATACTTACATTTGTATGTGCATGTGAATAAAATATGTAGCAACTAATCCATCTCGTGCATAACAAGCGTATCATACCATATAATATGATCCCTGGGAACAATACAATGTAATGCTGAAAGCTCACAGATAAAACTGAAAGAAATGGGTTGTGGCTTTTTGGTACCTTCGTCTTAAATTACTCTGGCTTGAATGAGTGTAACAAATAGTTCCACACTCGATACAGTGTATGTATATAACATTACTACACATGGCTGACAGCTGATGTCGACTTATCATTTCATTTTTTCTTTGTTAAATGTTGAGCTCACATAGAAAAAGAAAGTATGTAGTATGTAATGTGTATGAATCTAAAATTAATATCTAATGCTTAGGGATTTTAAATAAAGTAATGGATAAAAAATAAAATTGGCTTACATATCTTTTGTTGATGATTGTAGAGGTAGCCATGATTAGGATTATAATTATAGGTTTGTCTATGTGCAGGTGCATTTGAGGGTGCTTTTTCGACTAGAATAAGTACAACTTGTGGTCAGGCAGATGTTTTTAGTTGTTTTCTTTAATTTGTAATTTAGTCTGTTTTGAACCATTTTCAATGATATTCTTTTATTCAGTGATTAAGAATCATTCAGCATAAAAATTAAAACGAAACTTAATATTTAGTGAAAGTGATACATGCCTCAAAGAAACTGGCAACTTGAGAAGTTTATACAAATTTTACTTTGGTTATGCAATCCATGTATGTCTTTTAATTTTATAAACTAAAATTTTTTTTTTTGCAAATTTACACAAATGTATTTGTATTCAAATGTCGGCTGTATAATTCAAACATTATTTAATATTTATTTCTAACTAGGATTGTTTACTTGTACAATGTACACGTACAGTCCGAATGGCCTTGGTATGTCTAGGTTTACTGTTACCACTCCACTCACTATAAATTTGATATCTGACATGTATAAAAAAGGACGCAGAGTTCATTGTAGTCATAATTAGTTTCAGCCGTTACAACCTTTGTAAAAAATATTTATGCATACAGTACGGTCTAAGCCAAGGAAACAATAATAATAATAACTACAATCTAGTGTACATACGCAGTTGTATATGGACGCTCTACTTTACATACTCCGTGTATAAAATGTGTGACAATTACATTGGCCATCATAAATGAATAATGAAACCACAAAAAAAATTGTTCGTTATCATTGTCATGTCTGAACATTTAATGATAATTTCAGAGACTTTACAGACTTTTAACAAGCCTCAAGTCGATAAGAATAAATAAGTACACCAAGTAGTTGCGGGAAAGGAAAAAATGCATGACGGTTGTTCCTATGCATAATATTCTCGTGTCAAAATCAGTAGCAGATTAATAGTTACCAGGTGATCTAAAAATTAAAAATGTATTTCGATCCATTTCAAAGCACATTGTTAAATATCACAAGAAATTTTGATAGAATGTAAGGGGTTGTTAAGATTATTAAAATGTACCCTAAAATTTTTATTTTTTTTATAATATCTTTGTTTCTGAGTTACCATGTCAAGGGCAGATAGCAGACTCACAACAAAATCTTATAAAGTTTTAGCATCGTTCCATGATGCAAAGATACTGCTCAGAATACACATTTTAATCTCAGTAATTTTTGCTGCGTCATTCATTTTCTACTTTATGCGACTTCCATGATGGGCTCATACTATAGTTAATAGTAATATAATGTCATAATTGAATAAATGAAATGAAACGAAATGTATGTGGCAAAGGTACATATATACAGTCGTCATTTTTACTCCTGATTTTGTGAAGAGAAAAGGAGGTAAAAGATTGTTATTTCCATCGTAAATTCTTATTCTTCGTGCCATTTACTTGGAATATACTATAGTATAGTGTATAGAGTATAATATAATAGCATTTCTTTCTGTGTTTTATATTTAATCCTTACCTAAATGATAAATATTACGCTAATTTTCTCATAAAGTTTTATATGCAGTAATTTGAGTTTGAAAATCCTATAATACTGCTGTCTGTCTTCTATATGTATGCATCCAAAAGATGGGTACAAAATCTAATGTAACAGGTAATGACCAGCTTAAATGTACAATATAAATCCCACTTATACATAAATAAAGCCTGTAGCTTTACAGCAGCAAAAAGTACTTTGACATAGATGTATACAATAATACCATAATGCACATGTATAATATGCTTGTAGTTTGGAGAAAGAGATTTAAAATGTCTTTTTGTAATAGCATTTTTCTGAGAATCTCAGAGGGAAAGAAGTAAAATAAATGATGAGTCGACTTGTTACAACTACATGTGTACATGATGGAGGAAACTAAGAAAAACTCTTGCTGTTTTATGGTCATATGCTAATTATTGTACACGAGAGAGGCTTTTAACAGTAACAGTTTTAAATTGTTCTTCTATGATATACGTCCGCTCCTCATTATGTATACACACGAAACAAGATACATAAATACATGGACAGTATGTACAGAAGTCGTCATCCTCATGGTTTTTGCTTCTTCTTCTTCTTCTTCATTGTCATATGAAGAGGATGTAGGCGAATAAGTTAATGATAAATATCTGTGTATGACAACGTGTTTTACCATTATCTGAATTAATCTTCCAATCACGTTACTCGACCATCAAATTAGTTAGATGATACATCAGCAAAACTTTTTTTTTTCTCCTCACCATACACAATACCCATGCAAAACATAATGGTTAATCTTTTTCATTCAATAAAAGTATCATAAAAAAGTCCTTGTAAACAATTCAGTAAACCCTTTTGCTCCAGATTAAATTGTATACTTGAATCTGCACGTCTGGGAGGAATCCTACCGAGTATTTATTTTTTTTGCTTATTGTTGTTCTTTATAATATATATTTATAGTTTCGAACTTATAGTTTGTTACATAACTTATATATGTATTTTATTAATCTGTACAAGGAAACTGAAAATGACATAGTCATTATGTACACATGTGTTTATATGTATAATGTTAAAAGTTAAAAGGTATGAAAATTCGTTTTATGTCCGTTAACATGGTTTATGAAATATTATGAGTTTATTAGCAATTATGATGTACTGTTCTACATAGTTGTGCATGTTACATCCATACACCATACACAATATTATACAATACAGCGAGTAGTTTCATTTAAAAAAACATTGTACATGCATAAAGATGTTGATATGATGTTGATTTTTATTCTACTTAGAAATTTTAGTATAATGTGTCTTGAGTCTTGACAATTCATGTTGGTGAAATTCTGTACTTGCGGTTTCAAGTTGTCTGGATTGTAAACGTTTTAACCTACACTCCATGTTGCCTCATACTTACAGCAACTAAAAGGTTCTGATCTCTTATACAGACCAGCAGAAAAAAACGTATTTTTTTGACAACACAAAAAAAAACCAAGAGGCATCTTATATAATATTACAATTACAATATGTATGTGCTTCATATATCTTACATCTTAGATGATATACGAAGTTGCCAATGTACATCTAGGTTTACATATTTAGGTTTTACAGTAAAAGATAAAATACATTTCAGACTTCATTATCAACTTTAACTTTTGACAGTAATCTAGTTGACTAAAGCTATTATGTATTAGATATTCGGCTTTGAGGGTTTACCATAAGAAAGGATAAAAACATTCTCAAAGTTGACTACATTAATGAGAAGAGAAAGAAAGCCCACTATCATATCGTTTTGCATGAATGCAATTGCAATTTGAAATGATTTAGCAAAAATTGGACACGCTTCCCTATGGAAAACAAGTACATATAGTAGATAAAAATTATTTATTGCTTATCATGATTGTATAGCAAGTATTATTCACTTGACGAGGTTTACATACAAGATACAAGCAAATGTTTCATAACTTGTAAATGTTACATTGTACAGTGACTTTATTCATGATAGGATTATGAACGGACAAGGTGGATATATGCAACTTGTGTGCTTCATAGTTCAAATCAGTATCAGTATAGTTTAGAATATATGCAAGCAAGGGTTAGTGTTTTTTTTTAAGTTATGGAATGATGATGACGACGACAAAGTATAAAATCTTTCTTGATAAAAATACAAAGGAAGTTGTGGTAACTTTTTTGTGGGTACTGAATACTGAATCACTACAATACATTATTATAATATTTATGTTTGGATTTTGTAGAGAGAAAAGTCATGAGATGGATGGGTGTTGTCTTGTGTAGTTCTTTGAGAGACAATTGTTTCTACCAATTTTTTGTACAATGTTTCTAGTTGCATATATTGGTTCTGTATTTATGCATCGTTTTTTGTATATTAGTTAGCCACTGTATGCAGCAACAGAATAAAAAAAAAACAATGCTGTAATCGAAAAATTTGCATGTCATGTAGAAAAATATTGATGTTCCCTGTATTTACTAAAATATTTAATACGTATACTCCTACAAAACCTCTTTATTTAGTATGCATTCTTTCATGGTTGCGTATTAATTAGGATGATAAAAAAAGTTCATATCCATTCTAAAATATCCTTTCCATTGTTATTCATCCAAGATTGCTGTATATTATTTTCAGTTTTTATGTGCTGTGAGGAGTAGAGACTAGGGTCTAAGTAATTTTTGACTACTTATTATAATATTACTTTTGGTATTATTGTTTTACAAGTCAACTTTCCAGTTTGGAACACACTGCCATTGCCATGGTCCAACAGGGACTTGTAAGGATGGTTCAAAATGAATTCAATTATCAATCATTTTTTATGAGAACTGAAGAATTGCATTATATAATTATATAATTTGGTACACAGTGCTTTTTTGTTCAACCGTCCGAACAGAAAAACAAACTCCGGAAGTGTTTCATTAGCTGTTTGATCAACGCTTTAATGTAGCGCCATATGAAGACAGACTTATCAGTGCATACGAGCTTGCTTCTGCATTTTATCTTTGATGGTTGCTATCTGCATTCTGCTGATCGAGTATCGAGACGACAAAAGAATGAGCAAGAGAGTGTGATGTAATCTGTAATTTTATTAGGATAATAGTTTGGGTTTAAAAAAAAAAAACGTTGTTGAAGAATTCTCTCGTTCCTTCACCTTACTTATATGATTGTGCACATGATTCGGCTATTTTAAAATATGCCTCATTAAACTCGGTATAGTCGTATAGTGCTAAAATAATAATAGTGTGCACAAGGTAATTTTGACGGCATCAAGACGGCAACCACTGACGACAGCTGACAATAACATATTGTACAAATATGCATGTACATATGTATAATGTATATAGTTGTTGGTTCTATACGTTTTAAGTCTCTGTATGCATCTGTGTAATTTGTACGGGGAAAACTATATGTACAGATAATATTTGCCATTTGCTGTTAGCCATTTCCAAATTTGGACTGATGTACTGAGTATACACACGCCTTTTGAAGTTTTGGTTTTTTTTTCTCTCTTACAAGCATATATACTTACCTTGTCCCTTGTGAGTATGTTTTATGTGGAATTACGTTGTCTTTTGTAAATATATGTTGCATTGTAACCTTATCGTTCAACGACTTATTATCATCCGGTCAAACGTTGACATGAATTGAGATTTGATTAGGATTTTATTCCGTCTACACATAATATAACGTCTGTCTATACTATCTTTTACTATCTACTAGCCACTATCCAGAATGACAACAGTTACAAGTACCAAGTCTAACAAAGGATTTTATCCTCCACTGAGTATACTAATAAGTACAGGTGTGTTTATATAGATCTCTATGTACAATATGCATACATGTGAGTACGAAGCATATGTGTGTGTCTTCTACAAATATACATAGGTACATGTACATATTAAATTAGATCGATCGATATATTTTCTAGTCTGAGGTTTTCTACACGTTTACATCATTCGCCTCAAGTATCAAGTATTGTTTGCTGACAGGAGAGTGTCAGTGATTGCGTTTGCAATTTACTTCCTGTTTCAGATATAAAGCAAACATTTGTAATAACGTAGTCTTTTAGGTATATACGGTTTATCTATTGGTACTACTCCTTTCCCTCTTTCTCTTTCGGCATGTTATGTGTACATAAGACTTGTATTTGTATTTGAGTCGGATTAGAGGAGGTTGGATTTATGAATGCCCTGATTCTATTCCTTGTGATTACATATATATGTTCCTCTTGATTCTTCATGTTTTTACAATCGGAGTAAATAAATTGTTCATGCTTTTAATTTCAATGTATAGATACATTATGCATACTTTATATTTGGCCGAATAGAGTTGTTGTAGATAATATTTAGTTGTTAGTCTGCTGGCAGAATTTTGAACTCGGCAGTTTTTTCACACACCGATTCCATAGTCTGTATTTATGTGAAGTATCGTGTATCAGATATGTGTGTGTATAGTCATGATTATAATTGTATCAGTGATAAGTGAGAAGTTTGTTTACTGAATTCTAGATAGATCAAAACCAAATAATTGTAAATATTCCTATGAATTTACTTTTCTGTACATGATGTATGATGTAAAGTTGATCAAGTTGATTTTTACAGGTATCGTTAGATACATATGAGAAAAAATTGATGGAAAATACAAAAAGGTTGAACTAATTAGATGATGCATTTAAAGTAGTTCAGATACATTTAACTGTTCATGAAGAGGAATTGTATTACTGTATAATGGCACAGCTTGTAGGATTATTATTATTCTATTTTCTAGACATCTGATATGTGTAAAAATTTGTAGGGAAAATTTGTTTAACAAGAAAAGGTGAAACAAAAACAAATTTGATGTGGTGTCCATAACTTTTTATTAGTAATACTCTCCTATCATGTGAGAGTGATGAAACAAAATATCAGAAAGAGAGAATACATGAAGCATTTTTACAAGTACAATTATGCCGATAATGTTATTCTTATATTTCCTCTAGATTAAAATTTGTACAAATTTGCCCGGAAGACTATAATATGGAAGTAATAATACCTTTTTGTTCTTGATGAAAGCGTTGAACAGAATAATATGATGTAGAAAAAAGTAAATACACTTTAAACTGTACTATAATATAATGTATGTATATACATGCATCATCTATCTCTCTGTACGCATCTGAAAAGATGGCTAATGTAAACAGAAGAATTTTTCAAATATGGCATGGTATTATTATTATTATTATCGTTATTATTTTTTGCCGTACAGTTGAAGGAGGAGGAGGTGTATGCACGTATGAAATGTGTAACACACTTTACGTGTACTCTTTATTATGTTATCGTATTATATCGTACTCTACCTCTTTTGCTTTACTTTGTTCGTACTCATGATGGAGTTTTACTTGTTGGCTTGAATAAATGCATTTTACTGCGTACCGTTAGTTTATTGACCGCCGGAATGATAAGCCTGACTGAACTTTATTTTATTTTATTTTCCCGTGTTCCTTTTTGGTTTAGTTTTAGTTGATTGTTGGTATAATGTATAATACATTCACCATGCACGGTACATTCCATATTCCATATTGAAATGTAATATTAATATTGTCTCTTGGTTTGTTACATCAGTAAGTTCATCTGCAGTCATCATGTTCAAGTAGATAATATAATATGCCTGCCTTTGTGGATGTCTAAAGTCTACATCCCCCTCATCATCTGGGTTGTTGTTGCTTCTTTGTGAATAAGAGACTCAAGTATGTATAAAGTCGGTTGTTCAAGTCAAGATTCATTTCAAATGAGGATGAGAACAAGATGATGCTCATCTTGCTCTTCGTCATGATGATTCGGCTACTGATGAATATAGAAGATTGCATAAACATCAAGTTGCATTAGTGTAATATCAAGTTTCTCTTTGTCTCTGTGTGTCTACCTCTGCATTCGGCATTTTTTACATACTGTGCCAACTGTCAACCTTGCTGGTAAGACCATTTGAGGACATTCAAGTTCATGTTGTTGTTTCTTTTGGATGAGTTGATTGTGTCGCAAATTATACAAAACTTCCTTATGGTATTAGATACAAAGAATGATGTATATCAGATGGTGTCATTTTGATTTTATAAAATATATGTTTCGTATAGGTACGTTTTATGTTAAAATTATTTAGAACTGGCTTGGAATTTCTAAACCCAACTGAATTAAGGCTAAAAACTGCAAGATATATAATAATATACATATGTATGTATGTTATTCTCATTCCCATTTTCACAATATTGATTACCACTATATCTTTATTCTGTGTAATGTACACTGTATATATGCTACAGTCATTTCATACAACCAGTCAAAGTATACAATGACTAGTCATTGTTTACAATAACCGTTATTGTATACAAAAACTAGTCAATGTATACAATGA
>JAQGBI010001502.1:0-10040 GCA_034698325.1 Sminthurinus elegans
ATGTTTTGAATTGCAGACTCAATGTCCATCGCCGGTGGTGATATTGAGCGATTCTGGCCTCGCCTCAGTTACAACGACAGTAACAACGACTTGACGACGGTGAAGAACCTGCAAGAAATTCATGAGATGGGTGTGTGTCATGGCCTATGTAAGAATATTGTATCCCTCTCACAAATGTCTCTTACTCACCATCCGCAGCAACATCAAAATGGAGGAGGAGAATTCGATTCGGATTTATTAAAGAATGGAGATTCAAATGGTGGTAGTAGTAGTAGTAGTCCATTCCTTCACTACCAACATCATAGTTTGAATCGAAACTACAGTAATCACAATCACAATAATTATAATCATCTTAATAATAATAATAACAACAAGTGTAGAGAAAATAAGCCCAAGGGGAATGGAAATATGATGATGACAAATGGTATACTAAGATCTCCAGGAAAACAACAACAACAACAAAAACAACAGCAACAGCAGCAAGCTAGTGATAAAACTGAGAATCAAAAGCAAAATTCCTCTGCTTCTTGTTCTTCTCCTCATGCTACAATTAATCGAAACAGTGGTTGTAGTAGTAGTAGTCATATCACAAATGGGAATGGGTATGCTGGTGACATGATGAAGAAAATGAAATCTCCTCCACCACAAACCATTTTAATGGACCCACCCGCACTCAGTGATGAGTCCATCTTCAAAATCCCAAAGAGTCCCATTCCAGTGATACAACAAAATGGAGGGAATGAGGTCAAGGAAAATAAGGGTAAAACAGGTAACACAACAAATACTAAATCCAAAGATCAAAACCAAAGTGATGCAGAACAAGATTCAATATCAATTCCTCCATCAATGAAACTATTGGATTTGGGTCCACTCCAAACTCCGATCCTCTCTTCTTCTTCTACTACAACTACGACGACTGACAATGTTTTAGATGTTAATAATACAATGGGACATTCTTTAGTTTCTCCTGTTCTTTCATCACAGTTGAAAACAGGTACTTTGATTCAGAATCAAAGTCATCGAGGATGTGACCATAATCATCACAATCACAATCATAACCAGAATCAACAGCATAATATAATCACTGGAACCAATAATAATAATCCGACAGGAACAATTTTTCTGTCAATGGGACCAAATTCTGTGAATACAAATACAAATACGAATTCGACCACAAGTCCATCTTCACCCTCTCAAGTGAATGGAAATACGAATCCAAATACAAATAGTATGATGATGGAAACACCCCCACCCTCCCCTCTACCAAATCAGGAAGTGACCAAGTCCCCGAGTAAGTCAAAGAGTAGTAAGTCTAGGAAAATTGCCAAATTCTTTCGAAGTCGTTCCAAATCGCCAAAAACTGCCAGTGCAGGAGCAACAACATGTACGAGTAGTAGTGAGAGTGGGAAATCATCAGTGAGTTCCACAAATTCAAAGCTTAAACTATCTTCCTCCTCATCCTGTTCCTCTGGTTCATCCTGTGCCCCTTCTAATAAAGATGTCAAGCCCAAAGAAAATAATGTGTCATGTTCATCTCCAAAGAAAAATGGTAATATTATATCCTCATCTGCATCCTCACCTAGTAAAAAATCTATTGGATCCTCAATTTTACTCAGTTTACCCCCGTCATCTTCTTCTCCCTTAACAACAACAAATACGAATACCAATACAAATGGAATAATTTCATCGTCCGCGTCGTCATCGTGTAATCCTACTACTACTACTAATTCAACTACTATAGACTATCAATTTACCTGTGATTCAAATCCAAATCCTAATTTGCCCTTGTTTGCACCTACGCCAGTTCACATTAATGAATGAATAAAGTAGCCAACATCAACATTTTTTGATAATGAATAAAAATTAAATGAACCACCAAACAGAAAAATTGTGTTATGAATAAATGTTTTACATTTTACAATGGCAATGTGAACAAAATATATTCTTATTTCCTTACTCATACATTCGTTAATATACTGAACAATTTTATCTGTACTGTAATAGAAAATATATATATTATAATAGACGGACCTATTTATGTATAATCAAAAAATTCTGTGAATCCGCCTTTAGTACTTGTCGTTTCTAATTTTTAGAGATTCACTGATGAGAAAATGGCGTTTACTTATGTGTTATGTGTAAATGAAATTTATGTACCAATCAAATTAAAGTTATCAAGTGTCTATATTAGATAAGATAATATTAAAATATATAATTAAAATAACACGTACCGTAAAGTATATTTGAATCAATCGATGAGAAAATATTATAGTAAAAGCTTACATAGCTTTTGAATCAATTATTAATTACTACTAACTAATCAAATTTTATGCTTTTTTATCAATGGAAAAATAAAAAGTTCTTTTTAGGAAAAAAAATAATCAAAAGTCGAAACCTTGTCTTTTTCTTGGCTGATTGAAAAATGAGCTTTTTATTTGTTTTCACATGATGTGTTTTATTTTTTCTTTCTTCCACTTTCTTATATTGTACTTTTAAGTCTGTTTTTACCAAACCATCAAATCAGAAACCATAATTTTATATCATACATGTCATTCGAGTCGACCATACCATACTGACGTTTCATGTACCATGTATATATTTACTTATATGTATTGATATAAAATATGATGTTTAGTTTTTTTGTTCTTAATTGAAGAAAGTTACTTTCTCTTTATAAACTATATTTCAACTTTAATCATAAATGATGAATGAGCAATTATTGAACAATTGAAAACGATTACAATTAATATCGAAATGTATCAGTAAACAGTATATGCTTTAAATTTAAACTTAACAAATGACTTTTTCATAGCTTTTAGTACATAGTATTATCGCCTCTGTGTATCGAGCTGTACTTAACAATTTTGATATTCAGTGTATGTTTATCTGCGGTATTTCCATTTTCCATAATCAGTTATAAAATTAAGTAAGTACTTACATACGTTTTTTGAGAATAAACTATCGCACACATTCGTAAATTGTCAAAACTAATATCTGAGTCAGCAATGTACATTTCACAAATAAACCAGAAAGAACAAAAAAAATTTATAAAAAGTTTTAGCACAAGATGATAACAATGTTACTATGAGTGAAATACGCACATACATATTTAAATCATTACAATAGATAAAATATGTGAATATCTATTTTAAGCATCCAATGTAATAGATATATATTATAGCATGAATTCGTTGTGAAAGAGGCTTTTGTATATATCTTATTAATACACATATAAAGTTATAATTTTATACTTACTTTGGTTTGTCATATTTTTTTTGGTTTTCATTGTTGAATTATTGTATATGTGTATAGTATTTTTTTTTGTCCTTATGATAATCTGTTTTGTATTTACTTTTTATCATTATTATGTGACATATCATATATATTATTATAGTTTATCAGTATATTTGTCATACCTTGTTTAGAATCTTTTTGAGGTTATTTTGAAGTTCTTCATGATTAAACTTTTGCATATATATATTACAATTTTTATTGCGTAACATTATTGCGTGTTCATGTCTTGTAGAATTAACTATATTAACAGAAACAATCCGAGTTATAAATAAATGTCTACACACTATACTCATAATAATAGTATGTATAATATATACAGTTTATAAACAGACTTTTCCATTCACTTCTATTCCCATAATATTGTTTATAGTTTATAGTAATGATAACTATTAGAATAACGCTCTCAAAACCAAATAATGAAATATCCTTTTACTCGTAACTCTTGAGTGCATTGGACAAAAATTCTGGCAAATTTCATGGTCTTTATCCTAATAAAACTGATACACAGTTTAATGGTACATATTATTATGTTTATATATTATCGTTTCATAAGCATACAAAGCGGTGTGTATAGATAATATATCAAAGTAACGACAATATTATTAAGTCATGTTTCATTATTGTTGCATATTTCATTAAGTACAAAGCTCGGGGAGCATTAATTAACTATTCATTATTTGATGCATAATAATAATGCAATACATTCATTCTTCTGCATACTTTACATTGTAATATATATATTATTATCACCATTTGGGAGTTGCAGGTCACTATAATATTTATCAGCAATTTTACGACAACGCGTTGCACATGTGTTTTTTTTATACATAACAATAATATTGTAATGCTCAATTTTGATAACCACTAACCACGTTGTGAAAGCAAATAGTTGAGAATAAGGTTAGATTTATAAAGATATATATTATATTATTATACATGTATAGCGTGTTCCTTACAATTACTATACACAATATTTTATGCGCATAAATACATTTTTTGGAATTTCGAAAAGACGATCATTTATCGTTTATAAATATAACTATTTTTAAATATATCATTGAAAATAGATGGTAAATACATCAATATTATTCAATAAATATTAAATATTTTATGCAATTTATAGAGCAAGAGGAAGGAAGAAATTTGGTGCTTGAATAACGATTGCTTGTCATATTATGCATGATGTTATTTCAAGATACAAGAAATTACAAAAAGCCGAAAAAAAACTGTACATATATATGTAAATGTACATCCTAACCTATATATATAGTTCTATGCATTTGTTTCAAGTTTTGTTTTATAAGAAAAAAGTACGAAAAGAAAATCGCCTACGTAGAAATAGCTGTAGGGTTCATAGAAAGCACATCCACTGATTGTACATAAGTTTTACTTTCTACCGTAAGTTAAAATATCTGTATTAGCCAGAATATAAATCCTCTGCATCTAGCATCTAGTATTCATAATAATTCATATTTATCTCAAAAATCTCTAAAATATATGCATCATTAACTATAGTACAACTCTATATTCAATAGTATGTTTGGACATATATGTATAATATATTGAGCCTGATATTTTCTTTGATAAACCTACTCAATATACCTAAAAATATTCTTTTAGAAATTATCTATCTCTCATTTTAACTCTGTTTTGTTTTTATACTACTACATGTTTCGCTGTATTCTCTAAAATTTTTTGGGCTTGATATTTACTGTTTTATGATTTTGGGTGTGTTTAAATTTAGAATTTTACAAATTAAACACACAAATCTATGTTTATGTAAAGAGACGTAATAATACAGTAACATTTATACCGACAAAATAAACTTAAGGCAGTCTAAAAAAAAAACTTACATGATAAGAACTTTATTCAAAGCTCCTTTCCAGGAATATTCTTATAATAGGTATTATAATAATATCATAGCAATAAATATTAAAACTAATGACTAATTTACACCCTCAGCTTTGAAATTATTATTATAAAAAAATATTATTGTACTCACAATTATTCAACTATTTAAAAAAAACTTACACATCATAAAATACTCTCGCCAGTGGATAACGAATTGTGAATGCAATACAGCTACATAAGACCTGTGTAAAAAAAGAGTGTAAAATAAAACACAATCAGTTATATAATCATAATAAATAAATAAATAAATAAATAAATCATTCAAATAACAAATAATTATAAAGTATTATAGGTACTATTTGGGAAATAAATAATTTACTTGAAAAAGAAGAATTAGGATTGTTGCACTCTGTTCATGCATCGGACCGAAAAGTTTCAACACGAGATTAACAAGCGTAAAGTTGTTACATTCAATATATTCTCTATTCTCTCCTAGATTACGATGAACTTTTAAGCATCCAATGTATTCTAGGGTTTTAATTGAAAGTCGACCCAAAAATCGTATATCCTTTTCCTTGAATCGAACAGTACTCATTTCAATCTTGTTGGTCACTTTATTATACCTATAAATAGAAGAGGAAATCTCATTATTATTTTTGCTTAAACGTAAAAATAAAATACACACATAAAAAAAAAGAGATAACGAGAGAAAATGCACACATGTTTTACTATTGATTCAGAAAAGATTTATAATGTGAAAAGCACATGCATTCGTGTTTCTTTTACAAATCTAAAATCCAACTGAAGGTATAATATTGACAAAAAGAAAGTGTGTATGTTTATGCGTGGATACATGCTACACAATATAATATATTTTATGTATTACATTTTATCGTGTCTACTACAAGAAGAAAGAAAGAGGCTTATTTTTTTTTACTTCATTGAAGATATCATTTTAGTTGTACATACCTTGGTAACCTATGTCTCGGGCAAGGTACGAAGCGGAAGATTTGAGGAACAGAGTAGAGAAAATTTATCACCTAGTAAAAGAACAGAAATTGATTATTTATTTATTTATTCATTCCTTTTTTTTTTTTACTTTATATTCAACCTCGTTTGGATGTTTTTTTTTTTTTTCAGACTTTCATTCACACAACATTTTCATGTAGAACACAAAATCAGCCTGTGAGTTTTCACACACACATATACACATTCATGCTTCAAAAAAAATCGATTACCATTTACCATGAAATATCTTGTTTTCTTGTACAGTGTATAATATGTAATTGATGAGACTGACAAGATTCAAGACTTAACATTAGAAAGATTCTAGATACTATTTTTTTAATTTATGATAAAAGGATAATATTTACCTGAGGTATGAAAAATAGCAAAAGCGTTTTGCTAAAGTGTCCAAGAATACCAACAGTTGCAAAAAGCATTCCCGAGAAATAACAATATGTATCACCTACGAACACTTGCGCTGGGTACCTTTAAAATAAGACAATAAGAAAATTCAATTAGGTTAATACTAATAATTAAAAAAAAAAAAAATTATTTACAAAATAGAAAAATATGTCTTTTGTTATGCCATGCTAATATTTTTTTAAACTATACGACATTTTTTTTTACCAATTAAAGCGTAAAAGGGCGGCAGAAGTAGTTACAAATGGAAGGAGTAAATGTATTGAAAAAGTGTGAGCATGAGATACAGAGTCTCCAATATATAATTCCAGGCAGTTGTATGCTAGAACTGATATAGCAATAATAAAGGACTGGCCACATTCCAGACCATTGATTCCTGCGAGTATATTGATGGCATTTGTTGAAAATACAACGACGAGACCCATGTAAGCATAGTAAAACAATCCTGTACCGGGGACACAAAAAAAACACGATTTAAGATGAGAATATATACTTACAAATTTGTGGATTAAAGAGTATTGTCGCTAAAAGTTATAACAACACTATCAACTATTGATCATGACTTCTTTTATAAGTAAAATCACATAAAACTGAAAGGATCTATATATATTTACATACCTAAATCATATGTTAATCCTATGTAAGTTCTAAAAGGTTTTGGGACAATAACAGATGTAACATCATATGTAGTGTAATAAACTAGTAGAATAGGAAGGGCTGCGAATGTTGGTAAAAGAAGTTTTACTCTCCATGGGACATCCAACACATCATCAGCAAATCCAAGTAACAAAATACATGTTACACCTAATAGAGCAGTAATGTATTCTACAAACTACAAATTTAAAAATATATTATACATTTTAAAAGTTTTGCTACTTTTATAAAGCCAAAGTACGATAGTATATAAGTATAAAATACAGGTATAATGTAAATTTCAATTATTGTATATCGCAGATGTATAAAATGAACGCATACATAATGTAAAATGAAAAAATTTTGTTTGTAAAAACTACAATCAAGTACTTGCCTCTTGATGAGGAAAATTGTCTTTATTTACAATAAAGTCTTGTCCAAATCTTGCCGGAATAACAAGAAACATAATGACTAAATATACACATCCACATAGTACCCCAACAGCTTCGGGCCTATAAAATCAAAGTAATTTTCAAATTTTTTATTATTTGCAGATAGAAAAGTGATTCTTGTCAAAAATTTGCATTTAACTACAACTTACTCGAGACATCAAAAACATAAAAGTGCTGGTTTAATAACAATAACTCAAATGAAATTTTAAAAAACTAATAAAATTAAAACACAACATACACTTTTGGTCCAGTACGTCGACCGGATGCGTCACTAAACATTTAAAAAATAATAATAATGAAAATAGAAAATAATAATAGAAACCATTGATAAAGAAAACATATTATTATTGCTTTCTATTTGCTTCACCTATATTTGAATAATGTGTGTGCATCATGCAGATACGTAATCAATAAATCACATGTCATATTATTATTGTGAATTTTGATTTAAATAACATTTATACATAACTTATAACACATTAATGCAACAATTTTTTACTCAAATTCGTTCATTTTACAATGTAAAATGGGTGCATTCATTTTTTTGGGCAACAAAACAAAATAGAATGTGAGCGACAGGACAAGAATTTCTGATATATCCAAAGAACACTATTTACTACTACTAAACGACTCGGTATATATATAGATAACTACAAAAAAAACTTACACTTCTGCTCCAGTTGACTTGCCTAAAAAAAATAGATCACAAATCATGTTTAGTTTTCTTGCTTTACATATTATTATTATTATAAATTTTTATCATAAAATGTAGAACATTGAATAAAGTAAACATGACTAAAGTTTAAAATTTTTACTTACATAGATCGATTCCAAATAAATTAGCTCTGACGAAAACATCCCGAAATTTTGAAATCAGATAATAAGTTGCAAAGTATCCTATGATACTTAAAAAAATTAGAATCCATAAATCTGTCGACATGATTCTTAAATCACGTCAGAATAACTACAACCACACACACACTTCTTCCTGTCTCCTTCCTTTCTCTTTCAAAATTGTCCTACTATGATATATGTATCTTATCAAACTCCAAAATTTTCTTGCTACTTTTGATTTAGTTTCAAGCATTCACCGAACTTAGATTGTCCATATCTACAAAAAGAGAAAAAGAACAAAATAGTATCAAATAATTATTATTGATTGAAAAACAAATAAAAAGTAATATTTATTATAATATTCTATTTTAATAATATATATATTCAAACAATATTATGATATACAGTGTCATGTCAGAAAGAAGAGCTCACCGAGTTCTTCTATCATTTCATCTGCAAATAGATATTTATTATAACATGCAGTTGCAACCATTAGCACAACCAAAAAGGTCAAATAAAGTGCACAAAAAATGATGTCATACATATTAATTTTTTGTTGATGCGTGTAATTAACAAATCAATAATAGCTTTTTATACAAAACAAAAGGTAAGTATAGTATAAGTATTTACAGTGTGTAGTTAATGTAAAGACTACGAAATGAAAGAATATTATATAGAAGAAAACAACATTATTATTATAATTATTGACAGAATTTTATATGTAGAATTAAAAGACACATAAACAAACAGTGATTATATATTGTGATATTCCATTCCTCAAGCTTGCACATATACAAAAGCATAAATTACAAAACACATTAAACCTCCCCACAATTAAGCAATAATTCATATGAGTAAAAATATATTATACTTATAACAAAACAAAACAAAAATAAATAGTAAATAACATGTCATAAACTTACGTTTTAGCTTTTGTAAGACAATTCTTGCTCTGTTGCTGGTACTTTAACTTTTTTTTTCTTTAACATAGGAATTCGTCATATGGATTCTTCGTTAGAGATAAAAAAAAGAACATAATGTACGAGAATTAAATTACAATCCAAAACAATGAAACAAAAAGTTCTATAGAACAGTAAAATATATATTTAATTTTGAATCACTGGAGTGTTCAACTGAAAAGAGAGAAGAAACTAAAAAAGACTCTTTTATAGCACAAATCCTTTCTGATTTCAGATGTAAAAAAGATATGAGATGATCACATCCAATATAATTTGTACACATATGCAGGAAAGTTCATGTGTACTTAAGTATATGTATGTATACATACAATTCTTCTCCAGTACAAAAAAAAATCGGATTTAAGAAAATTACTACTGATTCTAATACACTCCAGTGTATTTTATATTATTGTATTCTCTATATATTATATATATATTTTGTGTTGGCCAGCAAGTTTTATTCTACAACGCATGACCCGAACCGAAAAGTGACGTCCGAAAGAAAAGTTTTTATATCCGATATCGGCAACAACATATCAGATTGCATAATATATAATTTGACACATATGTGTATTTATATATTTTATATTAT
>JAQGBI010001503.1:0-10035 GCA_034698325.1 Sminthurinus elegans
AACCCTGCCATCATTTTTAAACTAAAGTAAAACAAAGCTCATTTCCAAATATCCCACTGATTAACACGTAACACACACAGCAGTATTTAGGGTCTACTCTGAATTATGAATTTTGAGTGCATGTGGCATGTGGGATCATCTGACTTGTGAGTTGTGAGTCTCTATCTATTCCCATTTTTTCTTAATCAGGAGGAACCAAAAGCATGACATGTGTTTGTATGGTCGGTAAACGGTAAATGGTAAATGAAATGTAATGGAAGTGTAATTGGATTAATTCTGAGAGAGAATTATAATTAGATGCTGATGACCCATGTGAGTATAAAGTTCAGTGTTTTTCCATTTCCATCTTCAATTTTTAGTCCACAGCTTTTAGATTTTGAGCCATTACAAGCTTTTAATGTCATGTAATTTAAAGTTCTTAAGCACACAATTTACTTTGTGTCATGAGGGTTGCGGCATATTTGTATCGACTGGATCTGAACATATTCCACACTTTGCATTTTTTGCTTAACGAAGGGTTGTATAACTTTTGTTTGGTTTTTCTCCTGCATATAAAATGTATGATTAGTAATAAGCTATCGTTCACTTTTCCAGGTTTTTCGGTCTTTATTCTGTATGTTTGTTTGATAAAGAAATGTGAACTCTTAAGGAAACCACATGGCCTCATATAACTCGAGATTATACTTTAGGCTGCTAAAATGCAACATAATCTACAACTTGAATACAAAGTTATTGGTGTTTGCATTTGTGCGTAGTACATAATATGTAAATAGCTCAAACAAAACAGAACAAGAGCAATAAAACCGCTAGAGTATCCATATTTTCACTCTCAGTTTTTGGCTCATGTCATCAACCCTGTTTGCTATTTGCTGTTTGCTCTGTACTTTGTACTCTGTATATTTACAAACAAATGATGACGATCTAAAACATACTCAAACATATGAAGGCATCTACATATTATGTCTACATGTATTTTTATAGTTATAAAAACAGTATTAAAAAGTTAATTGTGGTGTGGACAGACAGACTCAGGATAATTATTATTGTCAGTGACTAGTTCATTTAGGCAGAAGAAGAAAAAGAAGAAGGGGATGACCGTTCTATAGTTTGGGGCACTAATATTACTTTCATTCTTTTTAGAACGGTTAGAACATTCTCTCTCTGTTTTATATGATGAGCAGTATGCACACCTGTGTAATACCAATGCACATGATATACTAGATGCAGCTACATGCACATAAGGTGTAGAATATAGAGCTGTCATCTCTTTGTCTTTTCTACAGATTTCATCACATGTATAAAAAGTTGTAGCTTCATTTAGCCACTTTTCATTTTCATCCAACTAATTGTGTTCGCCCTTTATGAATGAATAAGGTGCATGATGATGATAACTGCAATAAAAATATACAATGTCTAATTTCTAGTACATAAAGTAAACAGAAGCTGATGAAGATTAGATGAGATGTAGAAGAAATAATAAAAGCAAGGTGCTTGTAGTTTTCTTTGCTTTTCCTCTTTTGTTTTATATGAGGAAGGAGGAAAGTAAGAAACTCAAATACAAAATGCAACGGAAATCTACTTACTGTAGAGATTTTACGGCTTGGTTGTATGTGTAAAAGTAATTGGAATCAGAGAGTGGGGAGAGATTATGAGAAGTGGGAACTGGGGACTTGACTTGTTCCAGGCTCTGGTTCCAGGTCTGCAAGAACGTTGATAACGATAAGATTGCATTCAGTAAATTAGTTGTGTTTTTGTTTCGGTCTCCGTTTCTGTTTTTGATATGATTGAGCGGGTGAAAAGTCAAGCTGACTCCAGACTCCAGACTCTAGACATATGGACAAGGTCATGTCTTGGGGAAATGAGGAAAAATTCCGGTGATAACAAAATTCCTATTTCCAATAGCCTCTGCTGTGGACTGCAGATTGTGGACTGTGGAAGGGAGAAAATATCTACATTTATTTCTCAGCAGGAGAAGAAACAGATGCCGTTATTTATTTACTTATTTCCAGGAATCGAACTCTGTCGAAATGGTTCACGTCTTTGGATAATAGAGACAATACTCATGATGACGGAGCTAATAATTTTTTTTTTTAAATCTTTACATTTACTAATTACTGCAAAATAACTTTATAACTTGTCTGCTTTGGTGAGTAAAGAATACAAAGTACTAGTATGTAATATATTTTTAGCTCCGATAAGTGATATAAACATCCGGAGTGTTTTAAAGATGTTCTTTCGTAAAAAGGAGCCAAAAGTCGATTTCTTCATCTAAAACTTTGATGTTTTTATCTACTTCCGTTTGTGAATTTCAAAGGAATCCTTTAATGCGGCTACCGCTCTATACATATCTCGGGTTTTGGTGAACAAAATAGATAGAAATCCACAAAAGTGCTATTGATCTCTATCTCGACTCTTGACTCTTAAGCATTGAGGATTTTTGTACATTTTAGGTTTTCATTCTATTACAAGTTGTCTACACTGTACACTAAATACAACTTTGTACAAGTTTCGAGTTTTATCATTAGCCAAGATTTTTGAAAACCCTTTCAGATTTCAGCCCAACTATGAAGTCAAGTCAGTAATAGTCAAGTAATTGCTTAGACTTTATACACCTATACATCCACAATGCACAAGGCAATGAAAAGACATCCTTCAAATCTGTGGATACTGAGGAAATGCAATACCAAAATATGTACAGCAAGATGTGCAGTGTGTGTCTATACAGATATAAAAGATGTTACATCAGGTCTAAACTTTTGGTCCATGAAGACTGAAAACAAGAGAGACAAAGTTGAAAGACTCTTTATTTTATTCAAGATGAAGCTAAAAACTGCATTGTGCAGTCCAAATTACAGACTGTCGGTTGTCGGCTGTCGGCTTATATGATCTGCCAAAGTTTCTATTTTGTAACTATCTGAGGTTAGTTTCTTCAGTCAATAGTCTAGAGTCTAGAGTATAAAGACTGTAGACTGTAGACTGTACTGAGAAGAAGAGAAAGACGGATTTTAAGAAAAGGGACGGATGGTTGGCTGGTTGCAACTTGAAAGCACAGTCAAAGTCAAAAGTTGAGTCATCATTACAGTATTTCTACTATCTACACATGAAAGGAAAGAAAGAAATGCACAAGATAGTTTTCACCCTGTGTGTTTTCTACATGTTTGCAATTCCTCTTAAACTTTGAAATACACTTCTTTTGACTTTGACTGTTGACGACCAAAATCTGGAGACTTGAATTAGAGACATGAGAAGAAACTGTTGGATTGAAAAGAGTAGAAAAGAGAATGGAAACCTCTCTTTCTTTTTGAATTCAATGGTTTCCATGCAGCTTTGTTCTAGTTCAAATTCTACGCTCTACACAAGAGACCAGAGACGCCAAAGGAAAAAGACAAAGAGATGAAATCCATTTATTTTTTACTATTTGTATCACATCTATGTACATTGTGCATTTTACATTGCACATACACACTCCTAAGTTTCATCGAGATTTTTTGCGTAGACTCTTTCCTTTTACCTTTTACCTTTTTACAATCTAAACTCACATCCTCCTGTGTTGAAAGAAAATGAAAGCAGCTGGATACTACTTTGGAGTTTTGCTGTATTATTATTTTTGAACCTGAACTTGGAACTTGGCAATCATTATGTTTTTGAAAGAGAGAATGCAAAATGCATTCAAAAAAACGTTATTAATATTATGCATCAAAATTCAAAATGGTACAAAAAAGCAATAAGTATAACCATGATAATGTATAATATAATTATTATTAGTACTGTGATGAAAGAGATTCTTTATAATTTTTGTGACAAATTCTAGTCTCCATTTCACCCTCGACGATCCATAACCTTTTCCTGTGTAGTAATTAGTCAAGTCAAGTCAAAGCCAAAGCATGTCAGAGCGGACTCTGACTCTAAGAGTTTGAAATGAAAGGAATTCTTTTTCTTAACTTGTTCTTGAATTCTTAAGATGGTACAAAAAGTCAAGTTTGAGTTTTGACTCGATTACCATTTGAAAATGAACTGTCACTGCTACTCTTTCGTCTTTCGTCCCCTCTTTTTCTTTGATATGCTGAAGCTGAAGAGAGAATGAAGATCCATCTGTTTTTATGCATAATTGATGAGAATTTCAAATCTTCCTTCACTCCTGATAAAGGGGAAGGAAAGGACGAATGCGAATAAGGAATAATACTTCACAATATGTCACATATGATCTTACATCACACTATCATATTATGGGGGGGGGGATGCCTTTCTCTTGTTCCTTTTTTCACATTTCCATTTTGCTGAAGAAAGTTTCTTATAAAATATAAAGCAGTTTCAAAAGTCAAAAGCCGCATCATCGACTCCATTTAAATGCATAAATAAGAGAATCAGAGAGAAACTCTTTTAGCTTCTATAGTCATTACATAATATATAAAGGAAGCTTCACATCTTATATGGACTTCCTTTTTCCGGCACCATAGTTCCAGTCTTCACAGTACATTCAATAACGTGAATCGTCTTGAAAAATCCTTCTACACAAAAAGAATTCTTGAAATTACCACAGGTTTTTCCTTTCTAGAAAAAAAGAATATGGCCATTTTTATTATCATTACAATTCAAAATTCAAAACTTCAAAGCTTGGCGGCTTGTTGAAATGGAACTGATCAATTCGAATCATTATTATTCTTATAACCCCCAATATATTTTACTGCTACTGAAGATAGCTATTTATTACTTTTAATGCTTATGACAATAGATAAATCTTACATGTTTTGTACCCTCTGTTTTGAAAAAGTCTCAATAGTCAACTCTTGACTTTTGCCCATATCTGAGAAAAAAAATGAAAGATATGATTTTGCCTACAACCTACAACTAAAACTGAAATGAAAAGAAACTATTTGTGCCTGTTTTAAAATTAGTTGAAAGAATGTTATAAAAGGTTTCAATGAGCTCATTACTTGGAAAATATTGCCATTGTAATCCTCCTACTTGTACATTCTACAATATTCAAATAACATACAAAATACAAAATACAAACGTGCAAGATGTATAAAGTATGAAAGGATGGCTTTGTACTTTGTACTGAAAGTAGACACATGGTTTTTCTCTAGAAAAGAGTCCTAATTCTTATCTTTGTGACTGAGCATGTGAAACTTAAGAGTGATGTGTAAAAATGTGAGGAGAGTTGGAAGTTGGAACTAATGGTGTGTGTACACTTTGTATATTGTACAGTATACACTTCACATTTCAAATTCTGTATCTATACTTGGTCTAATATTGGAAATTTATAGACATTTAAATGTCCAATATGGACTTATCGCCAAGGTAAAAGCGTGTGCTAGGGAAAGTATCAAGTACCTATATGAAGTATGAAGAGAATATAGATATGCGTCGTTATTATTATTGGGTGGAAAAGTAAAACATTGTAATATGGAAAATGGATGTGAAACGTGAATAGTATTCACTGAATACATACAACATATTTACGTTTGCTTTATTTTAGTTTGCTCAAGTCAGCTCTTCAATTGCGTGTATATTTAAAATAGTGTACATTTTTTGGAAACCCTCTTTCTCAAATTTTTATGGCTCTCAATTCTCAAGTACACATTACACATACATCAGTGCTTATTGCTCATACGTGTTACATGCATAATACTTGCTTCAACTGACTTTATCTGGACAATACGCACACCTGTATAAATCAAAAGTATGCATGTATATATGTTTTTTTAACTTTTCTATAGTAGAAAAAGTAAAGGTATACAAAATACAAAACACGGTGCGTTCCTTATTTATGCTGATGCTCTTGATTCTTGATTCTTGGTGTGTTTGTAAAAGAGAATTGGTGAAATAGAAAAGGAAACAAAGAGGGGAGAAAATCGTGAAAATGGGCACATAAAAAATATTTTATAGTTTTTTCATGTACTTTTCATGACTTTAGTGACTGGGTTAAAGTTAAAAGTATTTCGATGCTGTACACTGTACACTGTACGCTTTACATTTTCTCTTTCCTTTCCCTTTCATTTCTCATCAAATATATATTATCATATCAAGTATGTTTATTTTAAAGTGAAGCACTGTGTAATAATAATAATATGATGTGTCTGTTCATGCTCACAGCTCACAAAACCCACTTAATCCTAACGTCAAGTGCACAAAACTATTTAGTATTTAGTATTCAAAATATATATTTCACACTTTTTCGTATTCAGTCGTGTGTACAAAATAATAGAGATTATGTTGTGTTGAGATCTATAAAACGGCAACAAAATAATAAATAATAGGACTAATAACTACATAGTTTCAAAAGGGCTAACGGTTAATGGTGTAAATGGCAATGAATTAGATTCCAAAGTGACAAAGGCTAATATTTATGCAATATGCAGTTGACAAAGGATGCAGGATGCAGAATAAATAATAGCTGCTTTTGCAAGGTTTTAGATTCTAGATTATAGTACACAGAACGCCAAGAACTTGGGGGTATAATCTATAAAATATTCGATATAATAATGCACTTGCACTTACGTCAAGAACAGAAAAGAAAACTAAACTGCAACGGAAATACACTTCTTGCAGCTATCAACTGCAGATATATTCTACATACTACTACATGCACTAAACTAGAAGAGAGAAAGATGAAAACGTTTGGAAAATAAATATAAATGGTTGTTTGTCTATCGTGTAGAGTCTCGAGGGTATTATATACAGCCAATATTGATCGAGAATCGAGAATCAAGAATCGAGAATCGAGCCAAGGAAGGAACAGAAAGTAAAAACCTTGAGCATAACAATACGTTTAAGATTACAAAAGACACATATGTATTATGTATATGTAGTTCAAATGGCCATAAACAGCACCAGCACCAGTAATTCTCATGCACAGCACAAAACACAACGTGTAAAAGAGTAAAGTGAAAGACTGAAAGACTGAAAGAGTGAAAGTGAAAGTGTAAAAAGTGTAAAAAAGTAAAATTTATTATTTTTCTTCTTTCCCCCTCGACATTCATTCATTCATTCATTTTCATTCAGCCATATCCATATTGTGTATGTACATACATTTTACAGACAAATGTAATATGTCTGTAGCATGTATACAAAAAAGAAAAAGCTCACTGTTTCTCCATTTCGTTTTTCTCAGGAATCCAACACAATCACTAAATAATGGTAGGTTAGGTGGAGGAGAGAAAAGTGGAGAAAATAGGAAAATTTCTCCATTTCCCTCTTGAAAGATGTATTATAAGACAAGTTTTATAGTTTTATGGTGCATCAACTTGTAGTTTCTATTTGCGTACTAAGTACTGCAGAGAGTTGGTATAGTCGCATGACCATTCTGTATTTTCTGTGTTCTGCGCCAGATAATTCTTCCAAATCCAGTTGTAGTTCTAAAAGTTCTATGTTCACTTCTTACTCTCAGCTCCGAATTCTGCAGGCACACAGCTTTGTACCTACATACTAAACATTTATGTGTGGCAATGGGAAAGATCCGAGGGTTGTACAGTGTACAGTGTACACTGTGTACACTCCCCATGCTTTTTTTCTCAGCCGATTTTTCCCTCTCGTCTTCTTCTTTGGGGGGAGGAAAATATGTTTTGTGAATGGTGTATGTTGTATGTTTGGTGCGAATGGCAAATCTCTCGATTTGGTGAGCTACCAAACTAAACTAAACTAAACTAAACTAATGTTGCAGAGGAAAAAGTGCAGTGTATAGTTGGATTAGTTTGAGAAAAAGAGAAAGAAAGAGGAAAGGGGAGAGAAAGAAAAAAAGTATAGACTGGATACTGTATATTATGATGAAATAAGAAACAAAAAGAAAGGAAGGCAAGAAACAAATTACTAGAAGAAGGAAGAATCCTGCTCGCTCCTCGGTTGATGTTAGACAGGCGGGTTTGCATTCAAATAGAAAAATTGATGTGAAACATGGTACATTCCATTTTCACCATTCACCGGGTATTACAAACATAATAAAAAGAAGGAGAAAGGGAAGGGAAAAAATCATGAGACAAGGTAATTGAATATGGAAGGAAAAGAACAAATTGAATATTTGTATTATTTGTATTTCGTACATTGCATGTCATGTTAATATATCCGCCAAGAATTTGTCATGAATTTTCTTGGGGTTGGGGGAAACATTTCAAACATGTAGAATGTACAAGATAGATCTTTGAACACATTTTTCCAGGTTTTGAATACACGTCTATATATGTATTTAACACTTTACATGAACGATAGGTAGGTAGGAAAAACCCCGATCCGAAGCCCAAAGATAATGCATGCACAAGACGATGCGCAAAAAAATGAAAATAGTTCAAAAAGTCTATTTCAAAACTCCTTCACACACTTTCTCCATTTCCTCTCGAGTTGAAATATATATGCAAATGTCATGCAGAAAATAGTAATGAAATCTTCCTTTTATTCTGAATACCTATATTGTCTTTTTCATATTCAATATTCACAAGAAAATCGAAAACGAAAATCGAGCACGAGCACACATGCAAATCTACATAATATTTGCCTTTGATGCACGTGGAACGGAACTGAGGTGGAAATTATAATGATTATCTATCATACAAAAATAATGAATAGGATGGTCGAGCTGAGCTGTCGTCGTCAGATGTATATAATGTATAAAATGTGAGTTTCAGTTTCAATCTTGAAACATGTGCTCTCAAGATTTTTTTTGCACATGGAAAAACTTTTTGTTTTGTATTTTGTAAATACATTTTGTACGACGAAAATTGGATGAGCCCACGTGGGTGTTTTTGTTATTAGCAAATTATTTCCATGTTTGTGATATTGGAAATGAAATATGAGGGTATTTTGTATTTTACTTTCCGTTTTATATTTTTTTTTTTTTGTGCATTATAAAAAACTACATACGAGAAACTAAACCATTACTATTATAATGATAAGGTGCCCTGCGGGCACCCGGGCTAAACCTTGTATATAATATACATTATAAATTGTATTCTAGAATATTGAAAGAGAAACGGAAACAAAATTAACCAAAGAACACCATATAGTACACTCTCGATTTTGTTTTTGAGAGTTTTCACACGTGGTCAGTTAGTGTCAACAAATGAAATTTAAAAGCATAATTGGATCGAAAATGCATAGATGTGATATTAGTGATTGTGATTAGTTAGACTTTTTGCTTGTGGCGTTTCTGCGTGCTCAAACCATATCGTTTAGTTAAAGTTCCTCATGTATGTGTAGATGGATAATCTAGTAAGGAAACAAATTTTTTCTCATGTGGTTGTGACAGCATTATTTAATGAGATTTGTGAATGAAAATAGTGGGAGTTTGGAGTTTGAGAATGAATATGAATCGCCCAAAGCATCCTCATTCCTCATCATATTCAAACTTGAGAGACTCTTTTCAAAACTTGTAGTTGGTTTTATTTCTTCCTTATTTGTTGATTCTTGATTCCACGTTGTTTACACGCGTGAGCACTCTTAATATAATGTAATATATTTTAATATTGCATGTTTTGACAGTATATTGTACTTGGATGTTCATGATTTTTTCCATCCACCCTATGGAATTTTGCTCAGTTCTTGAATGAATTTATTTACACGCTTTTGAGTTTTGAATCTCCAATCCTGAGTCACGAGACTTTTTACACTGTATTGAACTGTCCTCAATAGTAAAATTTACTTTTTTCATAATATATTACAGAGTGAACGATGAAAAAGAAAGGAATTCAAAGATTATATTTTGTTGTTTATTATGACACGTAAACAAAGATAAAACAATGTACTAGTATAGTGAATTGTTTGTATCTCAATCAATGAGAAAAGAGAAACAACGAGTACATGCATGTGGCAATGGCATTGATAATGAAAATATTGGGAAGATCATTACGTTGACTTTTGCTTTCGAAAATGCATAATATTTCATCATTCATTAGGAAATCCCTAGTTAAATGATTCTTATCTTTGTTTTTGTTTAATAAAATGACATATTTATTACTATTTAATCGGGTTTTTAGGAAGCGAAGCTGCCTATTGAAATCTTCCTGTCCGTCCGTGTACAGATTGAGTCCGCTTTGCGTCGACTTT
>JAQGBI010001504.1:0-10031 GCA_034698325.1 Sminthurinus elegans
TATTTACATCCTTACATTCGATCAGAGTTTAGATTATAGATGCTACAGTAGATCAAACTTACAGCTTATGTTATGCACTATGCAAGTCTAGATTTTTTTTATACAACTTTGTTTTGAGAGTCACAAGTCACAAATCTTTGTAAATATTACAGATTTTTTATTCCGAATCCTTTTTTTTCTTTTTATATTCGTATTAGTTATTACAGTGTTTTTACCCTTCAGTGCATTCTCCCCTTTTATACTTTCTCTATGTATAACCACTCGCTCACTCCTCACTCCATTTCACTCAATCCTCAAACCTCAATAACTGACAGAGTCAAGCTATAATAAAAAGAAATAAATGATTATGTCTATACTGTTTTTATTCAGTTTCCTTCTATTCAAACTTCAAATACAGTGGTTTTACGAATAAAGTTGAATTGCCTCTGTTATGGGCTAAAACAACTTGGTAATACGTTAAATATTACTCTAGATGCTAGATTCTGGACTTTTGCAGACTTTGTCATTCTAAACAAAATTATGGTGGTTCTTTGAATTTTTGTACACCTTGTGTCTTGTGTACTATTTAATCTTGACATAAATTTTATATTATATTTTATCCTTGAGTAGCTTTCCTTTTGATGGCCAAGGAAGAATTTTAGCCCATGCGTTCTTCCCAACCAACGGGAATATACATTTCGATGAGGTAACCATTTTGTACTAAAAACTAAAATGTTAAATGTTATAGGATAAAAGATGAATTTAGATTAACCCTTTTATTTTAACTTTTAAACTCTCCACTCTCCATCTATTGAAATTTGGAATGTAGGATGAAGACTGGTGGTCTGAGCATGGTGACTATCAAGATCGTCTCCAAAGTCCCATAAAATTTTTACCAGGTGAGTTTTGAGTTCACAAGCAGGAAAAATATCCTGCTAAAAGTTGCACATATTTATTATATTATAGCCATAAAAGTTGGAATTCTTTATCAAATTTTTATGTTACAATAATAATAATTATTGATGGATTGAATATCATTAATAAACCATTTTATTGTTTTTCACAAAGTTGCAACTCACGAGATTGGTCACAGTCTAGGCCTGGCCCATTCCTCTGATCAAGAATCAATCATGTTTCCCTACTATCAGGATCAAGGTGGAGATTTAAGACTGGGTCAAGATGATATCTATGCCATGTACGAACTCTATGGTAAGCCAACAATTAACTAGTCTAGAATCTAGATTCTTGATTAAAAATACTATATCATTCTAAAAAGTCTGGAATCTCGAATCTTGAATTTAGAATTAAGAAAGAAGCATGAAATGGGAAAACCCTCATATTGGAAATGCTTTCAAAAAATCTCACTTTTAAAAAATTCTTCAATTTCTTTCCCTCCACTAAATAAGATCAAAAGTACTTTTACAAAGAAAGAAGCTGTCTAATTTACATTTATATAGCAAAATGTAAAATGTAAAGCTAAGATTGGTGAATGTGTGTAAAGGTATTGCTTTTCTTTCTTTCTTTTTTTACTTTTCCTAGTGAAAAGACATATTCCAGATGAGGACACAAAAGAGGAGGGAAATGACGAGGATGAGCGAGAGAAGGATAGGGAGACGACTCCAACCACAACTACAGATAGAAGTCATACAACAACAACAAAAGAACCACAGACCAGCCCGACCACAACAGTTAGATCAATTCGCCCCCATGAACCCAAAAAGCCTGCAAAAGATGAAGAAGATAGCCCTACAAAGACTGATTCAGATTCGAACGCTGATGAGAAGACTCGGAGAAACCTTTGCAATGATGAACCAAACACCAAAATTGCTTTCCTTCGTAATGAAATATTCGTTTTTCGGGACCAAGTAAGAAATTTAATTTCCCACAGCGTACGAATAATATTGATCTAGTACATCACAATTTTTATTATTCTCTAGTAACAGTAATATTTCAAAAAAGAGGAAATATGTTTTTTATTTATTATTTTCACTGCATATTGAACACTGAGTATTGAAAATTGAAAAAATTTGGAATACTGAATAAAATGGTCATTGACCATGTTTTTTAAAATGTAATTTTCCATGCAGTACATGTGGAGACTTTCAGAGCAAGGGCAGGTGTCCGCGGGTTCTTATCCAGTCCTCACATCTCGACTTTTCCCCGCTTTGACCAATATCAGTGTAGATGCAGCTTATGAGAGAGAATCCGACAACCAGTTGGTCTTCTTTTCAGGTAAATACGGATTTGGGATTTTACTATGTGCTCTATGTAAACTCTACTTTTCTTTTCTTTTCTGTCTACCTATTTTCTGAGCTCCAAAAGAAAGGAAAAAGCATGCTTGTTCTTCATCTTCATTTTCAACGCTCCATACTCAAGCCTCAATCCAATGTCCAAAATCCAAAATGCTCGTATCTCGTATATGCTTTTGTAGATTGTAATTGTAGTTGTGCACTCCTTCCGTTTCCTTCTCTCTTTCCACTTTCCGCATGACTAACTCTCTAGACTTCCTCATTCACATCAACATCAACATCAAGAGTCAACTACGCAATCCAGCCTATTCTCAAGGAAGAAAAGCAAACGTAGATAGTAGATACACAGATATATTTACACACGGAACATAGAACAAAGAACATGGAATAAGATATAAGATATTGTATTGGTGGTCAGTTAGTCAACTGGACTGGACTGGACTCGACAAACCTGTGGTCAAATTAGTTTTGTGTATTCTACCAAAAAGACTATTCGCCATTCGCAATTTCACATTCGCCCTTTTCTCCACTTTTCATCCACAGATGTAGATTGTATATATAATACGTAGGCAGTTGTAAAAAAAGAAAGACCAATTTCTATGCTCCGTTCTTTTACTTTCTTTATTTTCTTCCCGTTGTTTTCTTCATATTACTTCCGCAACTTGTGTGCAAAATCTGACCATCAAGAGCTGAAAGGAAAAGAATAAAACTCACATTCTTTTTGAATCTTATTGAATCTCAACTTCAATCTACAACCTTCAATCTCAATCAAAAGTTCGTATACTCAAAACTGACACACAGAGAAAGCTTGGATAAAGATTGGTGAAAAGGTGAGATAAAATGCTCCTTTTAAGCTTTAGGTGTCTGCACCAACAACAATAATATAGATAAAATACATGACATAAGATGTATTATGCATTCAATATTCGACATTCGGCATTCGAAGTAGCCTTTATACTGTAGACGTTTGCCCTTTTCTTTCATTAAGTATACAAGAAACAAAAAAAACATCATTAATCTACATAAAATATCATTTTTCCGGATTTTTCCACTTGTGATTTTTCCTAAAAACAAAAACAAATTCATGCATAATGCACAATGTTTAGATTGTAGATTCTAGTTTACAGATTACAGATTGTAGACAATTTTCTAATGGTGTTTGTTGTTTATCTATACCACAACATGTTTTGTTGTGGCTGCAGAATTTTCCTCTTGACTTGATTTTAGTTTGTATAATATCATGTATTATGCAATGGTTTTTATGTTATATTATATAAAATATAATATAAAGTAATATTCCGTTTTGGATTATTTATTTCCATGGTTGAGTGAGCATCCAGCATGGAGTATTGAGTAGTTTGTTGTTTGTAATGGCTGCTGATGGATTCTTCTTATCCCACATCCGACATCCCACTTTTGTAACTAAATTCTAAATATATATTTACTTTTTTCTTATCCTCTCCCGACTCTAGAGTATATTATATCAACGATCAACTTGCTCCTATTCCCATTGCATTGGCTTTTCCTAGATCTTAGACCCTAGATTCTAGATATGTTTTTCATTTTTGTTTATTTTGCTGTATTCCGTATTTGGTATTGTATTGGGAAATTAAGAATAATTACTTGTTGTCTATAAGTTTCCTAAGTGGGATGTGAGACTACAACACAGTGCAGTAGGGACTTGGATCTTGGAGATAACTAATGACACGAGCTTTTCTCTCCACTCCGTTCCATTTTATTTTCAGTCAGTTTCAGTTCCTGTCTTTAAGATAAAAGATAGAAGATAAAAGATGGAGAAAACGAGCTTTAGATGGAAAAATAAAAGCAACTAAAGGAGAAAGGAGAAAGCAACATGTAGGTACTATTAACCATTAGACATTAGACGTGTCGATATCTGTACCATTTACCATTTACTGTTTACTGTATGAAGTATAAAATGTACCATCACATGAGTAAAGATATCTCTATCTCGAGTTGCATATAATACACATCTCTTTCACTTTACTTGCTGCTTGCAATATCTAAAATGTACAATATAAAAGATACGCGATACATGATGCGTGATATGCGGCTGTCTGCATTTTGGTTTCGCTCCCTATAAAACAAGAAAAGATAGTACATTGAAAATACATGGTTGTTTGACATTTGTCGTTACATCTTTATTCTTTATGTGTATGTCTACGTCGAACGTTGAATGTACAAAATGTGTGTATGCTGTGATGCGGTGGGGTTGTTGTCATATTTGTCATTTTTTGAGATGGAATCCCCTTAAGATTATTCGAAAACATCTAGCATCTAATATCTAATGTCTTTTTTAAGACTCTTATTTTTATCCTATTCCATCCATTACATACAATATTAACCCAGTCTTGAGTACATCTCCATCACCATCAACACTCAAGCTTCAAGATTCACGACCTTTCCTTTTCCTTTTCATCTTCGGCTCCGTCTACTTTCTCCGTCATATTAATGTGCATTCTCATATAAAGATATCTTGAGACACAGACACTAATGTATTTACAATATAAGAGTTAAGAGTTAAGAGCTCACACTTTTAAAAGGCACTCGGCTCTTCATTTTCTCTGTTGTCTCATCTGGTATGTTCCAGCCTCTATCTCTTTGAGTCCATGTTTTTTATGACCGCACATTGTTTAACTAAAAGCGACCACATTCCACTGCTTATTGCACACTACACACTACACAGAAAAGAAAAGAGAAAGCAAAAGAGAAAGAACTTTCTTTCCATCTCCATCTACGACCCATTTCTCATCTGAAGACTCAAGACTCAAAGCTCAAAACTCAAGACTCAAGACTCATAAAATGAAGTCGAGGTTTAAAAAACACTGTCACTTGGATCTTGGATTTTTTATTTCTGCAATTATGATAGCTCAAAGTGGAAAGAGGGAAAGAGATCAATTCATCTTAGATCATATCACATCTCACATCTTAAGTGTGACCATCAACCGCCAACAGCCTACAGCCAACATCCAGCATTCGGCTCCTTCATAAAGATTTTAGATAGATATATTATATAGATATGGTAATTACACGCTCGATATATTTTCAGGGGAAAATTCCCTCAGACACTCTCAGACAAATTCAAAGGAAAAATGAGCCAACATTCAACGGTTTTATCGTTACGATTACATACACGTACACGTATTATATATTATACATATTACTGATATTACATAGCTTATTACATGTGTACGTCGTGACGTATATTATAAAATCTATAAAAAGAAAATTACGACCTACGACCAACTAAAAGTACACTAGAAACTGGAAATAGAAGATAGAAGATAGAAAACGTGAAATAAACCGTATAGAATACAGACTACAGACAACATACAAGAGTGGCTATAAAAAGGAAACCTAACAAAATGCTCGAGTCTCGAGTCTGGAAACTGGATTTCAGAGTCTGGAAATTAATGAATAGAAATGTGAGGTGTGAATTTTGAAATGTATATTTCAAGTCTGAGATTAAAATTAGAGACCAAAATGGTGAAAGGTGAAAGAAATAATAATAGTAATTATCATTATTATTATTATTGTTATTATTACTGGAAATAAAATTATGAAATGGGTAATTTAATTGAAAAAAGGTGGAAAAACATGGATGAACGAGTTTTTTTCATACATTGCGGAATTTGGAAAATCTTGTTATGGGATTCTTTTTTGATGACGTTGAATGTTGAAAATTGAAAACAGAAAACTGAAAAGTAGATTGTAGATTGAACATAGAGAGAAAATCTCATTAGAAGAGGAAACCTAACTAATACTTGACAAGCTGTGTTTAGTGTTTGGTTCTGTTATACTTTCTCCCTGCGTCACATGACTGAATGAATGCGAATGCTTTCACCTGAAAACTAAAAATAAGCTCTTCCACATGCTTAAGTCTGGGTTTCTCTCACAACTCACAACGAATCAAAATCAGAATCAAAATTAAAATCAAATTGAATGTTGAAGCTAAACAAGTTAAAGTAAAAGTCAAACAAGTATTTTCTCCTCTTTACTCCAGACTCCAGACTCGAGACTCCAGCAGGTTCTCGATTCTCATCATGCTCCTTGCTCGTGTTCTTGATTTTGTTCTGGTTTCTCTGGTATTACGTATTTTATGTAGTAAACATGTACAATGTACACAAGTATTTCACTTTCTCCTGCTTTTTACATTCTCTAGATTTCAACTTGTAAATCAAAAACATGTTGTGAGTGCTTTATTAAATGTTTTATTCGATGAAGCCGTTTCAGAGTTCACTCAGAACAAAAAAACGAATGATTTTATTTTTATTTTTTTTGTTGTATCATCAAAATTTTCAGGAGATAGATTTTGGTCTTTAAGTGGAACAGAAGCAGATGGAAATCCTCAACCTTTGACTGCACTTGGACTTCCACATTACGTCAAAAAAATTGATGCTGCTTTTGTCTGGGGCAAAAATCATCGTACCTATTTCTTCAGGTAGGAACCTTTCACAATTTACCAAATTACACTTTTTATTGCGTAATCTGTATTTTATAAATAAATAATCAATATATTCTCAGAAGCATAAGATCGTCAATCTTGAGACATCACACAAAATTTTATATGACATAATACATTGTATTATGTAAAACTAGACATGATGAATTTAGCAGCATTTTAAGTTTATCAATAGGAAAAAATGAGGCATAATTTATGCCGCATAAATCATAGTTGATAATAATTGTACACGGTATTTTGGATGGAATGTGGAAACAGGAATTTTTTTACAAGTAATGACAATTCTGCGTTCTGAATGGCAGTGTACAAAAAAGCTTTAGTGCCAGCTCAATACTTAATGCTCAAAATTGTAGCTTTAAATATTAAATGTAGATCTATAGAAATATTCGTTATATTATGAGGGATTACAATATTATTATTATTATTATTACATGTGACTTATTAATAGAGTGCACAAAGTACATAAATATAGCGTACAAAAAATAGCCATGATATTTGTAGCATGATGACAATAAATCAAAGCTGTTTGGATTGTGGGCTGGATTGGACTGGGTTGGTTTGAATTGAATCGACTTGAATAGGCTTGTGGCTTTGAATTGATAAGGAATTGGAGCTGAATTTCCTTTCACTGGTGTTTTGTTACACTTTACGGTTTATGGTATTTGATTGGGTTTGGTTTGGTGAGAATATGGGAGAAAAGGACTATAATCAAAAGATATACATACACATGCCACATGTATTTTCATTTTCTGTTTCTGATTTCCGAAAGCCGAAAATGGAAAGTGGAAAGCACATATTTTTCTGAAGGCCCATAAATAAATTCTACAGTTTGACACTCCTTTTCTATGGCCTTTTCCTTCCTTTTCACTTCTTTGGTTTGGTTTGGTTTGGTTGGGTCTGGTTTGGATTTTGGGGGTTCGAGTTGACTCTTTTCTTTTTGTTACATGAAGTTTTTCCTTTCCCTCTTCTTTATTTTTATATCTCCTCTCAATTCTCAATATGATACATGATATATGATACATAATATATAGTAGCTAGTTCAGTGCAATGCAGCGGTAAATTCATCGCGAAAACCAAAATCCAAACCTTGCATTCTTTCGACATTGTACATTGTTTATTCTATGATTAGACAACTACATTCTATATTATACTAGAAAACAATGGAACTGGATGCGTGTCAACGTTTTTCCTGGCCACCATATTTTTTTTGAAAATAATTTAGTACTTATATCGTGTAAAGTGTAACATATGGACTCCAAAGCTCAAGTACTCTTAGCTCGTAACATATTATTAGTCATTTTCCTGTATTTTGCGTGTATTGAGTATTGAATATTGATTTTTTCACCTTTAAAAATAGCACAAGGGTCAATAGTCAAGAGTCAATTTCTAGACAATAAAAAATGCATAAAAAGCATAATGGAAAATGAGAATAATGATAATAATATTCAAAGTTTCATTTTTTATAATTTATTGATCGACAGTGACAATCTTTATTGGAGATACAATGACGAGACACAAAAGATGGATGAAGGTTATCCCTTACAACTGAGTGATCGCTGGAACGGAATACCTGATAATTTTGACTCGGTCATCTGCTGGAAAGATGGTACACGTAAAATAAGATAATCTAACATTATTTACATTTGAATTTGAACTTTTTTATCAAAAAAACGCGCGTATATCAAATATGTTTGAAAAACTGAAAATTTAAGCATTTGAAATTGCCTATTGTTTTTTAGGAAAGACCTACTTTTTCAAGAAGGGAGAATTTTGGCGCTTTCATGATGTTTTGGTCCGAGTTGAAGAAGATAACTTTCCTCTGAGAACAAAAAGCTACTGGTTTGGCTGCTGAACCATTTTATATGTATTTTATCAATGTATTTTGAATTTTCTATAGTTGTGTTGTGTGTACAAGTATTTTTTTCTTTTTTTCACATGGTATTGTTATTTGCAGTTTTCAGTTGATAGTTTACCAACGACGTACATAATAAGAAATAATTTAAATAGCCATAAAATCCATTTCACAATTTAGAGAAGTCGTAAAATGCAAAAAAATGTCATACGAAGAAAAAGTAAGGAAAAAACACATAGAAGAAGACACTTTCTCTTCGCTGGAAACTTTTTGGCCATAATAAAATCCACAGTGTAAAAAATCACATGGCATTTTTTATTGAATCAATTTACTTTTTCTTTATTTTCCCCGTTCTCGTTCAGTTGCGTATGTGTGTATACTTTATACAATAGCTTAAAAATTATAGTTTGTACATTGTGCATTTTACACACTGCAGACTGCAGTACAGGCTCAACTCTCAGCTGTATTAGTACTAGACATTGAGCGGGATGTATTTTTATCCTGTATCAAGTATCAAACGTGAAAAAAGTAGTATAAAGTGTTGAGTGAAAAGTGCACATGTTATTGTGAATCCAAAATCCAAAATCCGGACCTCTCCGTCCCGGATTCAGTATCTTCGCACGGTCATTTGTCAACTCAATTGTTAATCCAATCCAATCCAGTCCAAGGGATAGAAAATAGAAAATCCACTTAAAATCAAACAACAAACAACATACATTGATTTTTACCCTTTTTATACACAAGTTCTACTCTTCTCTAAATATAACAAGCCAAAAAGTTACTCCAACTAAAAAAGTCTAGATTGTTTTTGTCAAACTACAAACTCCAAACAACACCACTCAAATTCTTTTTTTTGTGTGTTACTCTTTGCTCTTTGCAGTAACTCCCTGTAAACTCTCGTTGATGTAATCTTACAATTTAAAACGACTAGTCGAAAGTTACATGTAAATTTTATAAAGTGACCTCAAAATTACTACTACTTTTTATTCTGTTTTTGATTTTGATCATTTTGACGTTGCATAAAATATAAAATGACTCTTAATTCTTTTTAGGTAGTTTGAGAATGAAAATTGTATCCCGAGAATTTAATGGCTATTAAAATTAAGAAAGAATGGAGAGAGAATGCAAAGATTTCCACAGGATTTCCAACCATAAATCTAATTAATAACATGCTTGATGGTTAAATTTGCGTCGATGAATATGGTAATGAAATAATGAAATTACGCTGCCGTTTTAAGCTTTAAGGAGTAGGAATTAGAAGAAAAAGAAATTAGATTCATAATTGAAAATGCACTTGGAATAAATAGACAAAGAAATTTTGTATGTCTACACACTACATACGTTTTGGTTTTGGCTGTTGGTTGAGGGATTTATCTACGTTTTCTCATTCATTCTCTGGTTTCTAGTTGTCTCTTTTCTCTTTCTTTCTCTTGATTCTTTTTTGCTTCTATTCTTAAAATTTAGTATGAAA